>CABFWB010000109.1:341619-354937 GCA_902151455.1 Timema bartmani | reverse complement strand
CCATTTTGTTTGGAATATTTATGAATGTTTATAAATGAAATTTAATCAAAATCGTTAGAGCCGATTTTGAGAAAATCGACTCTTTCTCTTTTTGCCCTTCAGTAAACTACCCTTAATTTTAGGGGTAGATATCCAATTCCAAAAACGCCTTGGGGCAACCCTATGAAAACCCTAAATATCAAGTTTTAGCTCGATCAGTAAAATAGTTTAGGCTCTAGTTGGAGTTACATAGTGACAGACAGACGGAAATTCAAAAACAATTTTTTCGGATTCAGGGAGTCAAGATTCATCAAAATCTCGAGTTCAATTTTTTTTATGATCACTATATTTTATCTACCTGAAAGATAGAGAGAAAGTAAAAAGTTGATCGTAAATATAAATTAGAGCCGAGATCATTATAATCAAGCGTGATAATAAACATAAGATATCTTAGCTTAGTCTACCAATGAAGGCCAACGAGTATAATATACTTACCCTTTAATGGTTTGTTTATTTTTAGTTGATATATTTATAAAACAATTTTAGCTCTTTGACTTTAGTTGAAATCATATGAATTCAGTATAGACATTTAATTTTATTTAGTTGTGATATTTAAATGTTTTAGTTAATATTAAACAAAAATAGTGTATAAATATTAAATAGTATTGGTTTAACCATCAATTAGAAGGATGAACTAACCCCATTTAATTAATTACGTCCTGTAACATGAATATTGTGAGAATTCAATTCAAGTCCAATTCAATTTTGCTGGTCATTTGTTGTGGTTAGATGTCAGCACGTCTTGTTGGATATTGTGAAAGCAATTTAGCTATTAATGAAAAGAAATTGATTTCCAAAACATGTAGTATTTGCTGCGTCGGGGAAATTACTCTTTAATTACCAAACATCATTGTGATATATTTGCAATTAAATATTAATTGTGAATTATTGCTCTTCCTAACTCGTAGAAAAAGAAACGATTGCTGTTGCATATTTCAATAAGTTATACATGACGAAGGATAGGGAAAGAAAAAGCATCACAAAAATATATAAGTTTAACAAATAAGTTTATTTAAAAGTAAATAGGAGAAATAGAATTACATATGAGTGACAAGATTTTTATTGAATTAATTATAACTGTATCTTGTTATAGAAGTAGAAAACATTAGGTTGCAAGAATTTGTATAATTACTTTGTCCACAAGGAAACAACAGAGATTAGATAGAACATTTAGTTTAATAACTCTAGAAATAGAGGTGTTCGCTCTTACTCGAACGAAGACGTGTCTGTTGTAGCACTACAATGGTAAAAAGGAGAGTAAAGTTTCGTAGAATATATTGAAAGACAATCTAGCCGGACTGATACCGGACTAATACCAGAAAGGTCTAATCATGAAAAATAGTGAAATAATAGAAAATAGAAACATAACATCAAACCCTATAGTTTTAGAGTTACTAAGAAGAATATTATTTAAGCTAGCAAGCTAGTACTAACGCTCATAGAGAGATACCAAAATAAACAATGAATATTATCCTATTAAAGGAGCTTCTATTTAACAAACAATATATGGCTAACAATCAGGCATCCACACATATTTTTACTACGGCCAGTCATTTCCTAATGAGTACTGCCAGAGCAATCAATAGTAGGCCTAAGTTAATTCATTTACCCAAAACAAGAGCTTACAGAATCTAGTACAAACTATCTTTTAATACTTAGATAAATATGATACCTGAAGGACCCGAAAGAAAGCATTATCCTCGTGGGCCACTACTTCAACCTAGTAGTGCTACCACAGGTTGCGCACCGTAAAAAGCTACACAAAGAGGGTGCAATCAAGACTTAAAACAGTCGCTGACCTAACTATGTCCTAGATGAAAGTGTTCGATGATCTGATTGTAGCCATAAATAAATTCTTAACATGATCATACCGTTTAGGGTGACATGAAAATATAACGTTGTCTTAAGGACTTAAAACGGAAACCAGATCTATGGACTCAGTGTACTCAATCAACTGGTCCTACACATAAGTAGAGCATAGAGCCCTAGTATTGAAACTATGCCTTTTGGGCATAGGGAAATAATCGTCAAACTATCTGACCCAAGAAACTATGTCTGATGGATATATAAAATAATGTTAGCCATTCTGACTAAACTAAATTATGTCTGGTGGACACAGAAAATAAAATAAAACTATCTAATACATCAATCTATATCTGAGGGACATAGATAATACCGTCAGGTATTCTGACACAATATCAATGTCCCATAGACATTGAAAATAAAACAAAGTTATCTAATACATCAATCTATGTCTGAGGGACACAGAGCAACAGCAGACATTCTGACATGATACTCATAGTATCTGAAGAGGCTTCTTCTGCGACGAGGTGGTTAGTCCGGCGCCTTACACCTCGTGGCCACCAGTAGCCTTCGGTGCTGAAGTTTAGTGCAGTAGTTCTTCCTCCGGTGATTTATTACAATGGAATACAAATGTGAGTCCCAAGGAAATCATTATATAGCTACAGAACGGGCTCAGGAAGTGAACTACATCAGGAGATCTAAGAGGAGAAGGGGGAAAGAGTTGCGAAATAACGCCACTTGCTCACTAGCGGTGAGCAGAGAAAACATCTTGCTTTTCTTCAACGTGTGCCCTTCGAACAAGACGTGACAATACTTGCTGTCCCGAGGTGGTCCACTGGGACAATGTTTCTCGACACTTGGGCGTTTCCCGGCAACTAGGTTGACTTGGTTGTCGATGACTGGTATTTCAAGGTTAGAAACCTGATCTAGGGTACTGGAGATTGTTTTCTTAAGTTATTTTACACACTTCCTTCACGAAAATGCGGGTACACTTCCTCTAATTTAAATATTTATCATTCCTAACACCATAGTGTAATTAAACATAAAGCTCGAAAGTGTAGTAAGACGCGGTGCTAAAATAAATTAAGCTGACACACATAATAAAATAAATCTTCCTGCTCTGCTTTTTATATGACTGAACATATAGATGTAAACAAGTTGTTCTCATCTATATTCTCCCGTCCTTCCTACAACCTGTGTCCAGAATAACATGAAGCTATCTCTGCTTTGTTGGAAAGCCTTCAGTTAGAATCAGTCCTGTCCCTTTGTAGATCAAATCACGGGATCAGCGTTAATTATTGATTGGCATTAGTAAATTATGATGTTTGAGTTTCAGGTAGTGGTATGGATGTCATGGGAGTCAAACGTTTTACGTTCATTAATAATTACTGATAACTTGGTCAGAGCTATGTAGGTGGAGGGAGTGAGTTATATTTACTTTGTTCAAATCTTGACTGCCTTTCGTACTTGCACCAACTCTTTGAACATAACTTACTTTAATTTTAAAAATATATATTTCTTATTATCACAGTGTCTTACTACCTGTTAAGGTTATGCGCATACATGATCATTACTCTTATGGGGTAGGGATGAGAAAGGAAGCATTTTTGAGGTAATTTACCTGCATTTGCGTAGAAAAAAAGTGGGAAAACATTTAGTAAAACCACCCTCAGTAGACCCAACCGGGATTCGAACTTCGATCTCCTCGTCATCAGCCGGCAAGTCCAACACGAGAGTGACGCCTTAGACCATTCGGCTACTTTGGGTAACAATTCTTTATTTTATTTTACACATGACTTTTTATAGCGAATGCCCATCACATATTATGAGATACGTGCATTTTTATTGATACATAATTATTTCAATCTCTTGTTGACCAAGAAGTTTTCATAAACAATAGTGCGCGCTGACAAAATAATCCGTCTCATATTGTCTGTTTTATCCGGGTAAGGAAAGGTCAGGGTCAAATCTTGCACGGATATGTGAAATATGGGTGTATTTCGTGCATTTTTATTGATACATAATTATTTCAATCTCTTGTTGACCAAGAAGTTTTCATAAACAATATTGCGCGCTGACAAAATAATCAGTCTCATATTGTCTGTTTTATCCGGGTAAGGAAAGGTCAGGGTCAAATCTTGCACGGATATGTAAAATATGGGTGTATTTACCCATTGTTTTCTCCATACTATAAGCAAAAGGGGTACATTTACTGTCCTTTCTACCTTCCTTTTCATCACACTTTATAAATGTAAAAAGAAGAGAACGGCAGTAAATCCCTTAAAATAAGTCTGTATTATTTTTAAAAGTATTTGTTTAAACTGCTCGTGGAAGGGTTAAAAGAAAAAATAGTTTATATTAGTATTGATAGTTAATTGATTAAATTTTACAATCTAATGCATTGATTTAGCATACTTAAAGAAAATATCCAATCAGGATGATATTTTTAATTATTACTTTAAATATATAAAGCCAAGCATTTATAAGTGAAAACTGACAAATGTTTAAAAATCTAAATACTATAACACTTATTTTATAATTATTTGAATAGCTTTAATCCAACTAGACAGCAATTTACCATTTGTTAAGTAATCAATGTAAGTGTACTAACACTTTAGTGAAATACTTTACTTTGTACTAAAATATTTCACATAGTTAAAAAATATGTTAGTTTTTTTATGATAGATTATTTATGATTATATATTTTTATATTCAGATCAAATATCCTTACAGCTTTATTAAGTTATTTTTTATGCCATGAGAATGTTAATGAAATTATTATTATATACATTAGGAATATATAATTCAGGCTACATGGGAGTTGCGATAGGTGGTATTTTAAGCCACCAAAAATATCATCTTGGGGTTCGTGTTTATTACATTCCAATTTGAAAACCTAAGCTTATGGATTATATTTTGGAAAGTTATTTCAATCTGTGACCTGAAATTGAATCGTGGCGATGCACTAACAATCAAAATACGACTAAACTTACCAAACCTAACCTAGCCTAAAATAACATAAACTAACTTAACCTCAACCCTATAAGTTGTCATAAGAGTTTATGGCGGAAAATCCAAGAGATTGGCCTCGCGCGAAGGTACAAGGACAAGGGCATTCAAGACAACGTCACTTTTAGGTAAACAAAACCCTCTTTCTCTACCTATAAACGATATTCAAGAATTTGCGGCCGCAAATTTCACTATAGTACTATGGATGGATACAAATCCCACAAAAAAAAAAGCCTGATCGCAAATTCCACGGATGCATGTCTCACCCTATCATAATATTTCACGCTTTTTATTCTTGTTGTAGAAAATTAAAATAAGTTATTTTTGTTTTTCACTAAATGTACTATGTACCTTGATGGGACTATACTATGCTTCTATCTTCTTATAAGCTATTCATATAGTATAATGCATAACATAAGACTGCTATCTTTTCAGTGTAAAAGGGGTGAATATGCTATTAGTTTGATTGAGTGCCCATAAAGATTTATTATCCATTAACAAGGTACAATAATAAAAGAATATATATATTTAATATCTTAAGTTTCAAATTAAATCTGTAAAAAAATATATACAGATGAAAAATATCACTCTAAAGTTGATAGCTATTATAAATCAATATAATACTATCCAACCCACTTTGGTGGTCGCATGGTCTAAGGCACTAATCTCGCAGTAGACTAGACTCCCGATGACAGGTAGATCAAGGTTTTAATCTCAATCGGCTGTACTGAAGATTTTTTTACAAAATTGTTTCCCTCTCCCCCTCGACATACATGTGGGTACACTTCCTTTAAATATAGCCTACCTCATCCCTAAGCCATTAGTGTAATTAGTGGGCTACATAATCGTAATGCCCGAACGGGTAGTAAGACGTGGTGCTAAAAAAATTTCTATAATTTTGAGAAACATTGTATTAGCATAATGTTACTTCATCCTACATGTTTATAAATCTACTTAATAACTGTTTTAAATAATCCCATGAGAGACAGACTTTGTGTAATTTAATAAATTATTCCCTAATCTAACTTCGGTGATGAATACAGAAGTTAGAAATAACACTTCCTTTGCTTTGTGAGCATGTTGTGCTCATGGGATTTCATTAGTAATCCTACGCAGTGATGAATAGGGCGTAAACACCTCACTTAATGTGTGTGAATATGAAGAGTTATGCCAAACATAAATTACGCTGGCAGAGGCTCAGTAAATGTACCAATATTCTTGTATAGAACATTAACGTGTACTCTGCCACTAATCTGTTTTGAAACCACCAAGTGATTAAACATAAATGGATATTTTTTTTCTTTTAGCTTTATATTTACAAACTTACGTACCTTAAGATTATAAATAAAAGGACAAGTTGTTTTTATTTATTGAGAGTATTTAGATTTTTAATACGACCTCTTTTCTTTTAATATAGCTACTAAAAATGTATTTTTTATAGACAAACGTATTAATCAGCCAGCCTTTTAATTAAGTGATCAATAAAAACTCTTACTACCAACCGCGTACACTTTGGTATATTTTTCAAAATGTGGTTTTTCATCTTGATTCCACGCTAATGCTGGTGTAAAATATTAAATTTCATATTCTCTTATTTTAATGGGCTAGATACTTTTAAACATCAATAGTATAGTAATATTACTACCACTATAAAGTCGGAAACGTTAAAATAGAATAAATATTTTGGTAGTTAAAGATAAAAAGAAAATAAATTTTTCAACGTACATATTGAAAACACGGACATTTATTATTTACATAAATGTGAAGGAGAGAAAAAAGCCAAAGGTATATTTGTAGGGATAAAGATTCTATCATCTTTTGGAGAAAAAAAAATGAAATAATAAAACTTGATTATATTAACATTGGAGTCACTTTACCTTATTCATATTTGACAATATTCCAATATTATCTTCCAAACGATAAAGCAATATGATATCCATTAAGAATTCACTAACCACAGTATCTAGTCAGAACTAAACCATTTAGAATATATTACCATATATAATACTTATTGGGAAGAAAGTAAGGTTAGAAAACCAAAGTATTAGTGCTATTGTAGTAGACCGTAGAGGAGAATCGCGTTTAAATATTAAAATCTAGATTTGGTAATGCAACTGTTGAATAGATATTAAATACATTTATTCATTGCTTCTAGAAAACAATTGTTTTTAATCTTATTTCTGAAGATTACTTAAATCAATATCAGCTCTAAATAATTTGAATACTAAATGTGTTTTAAAAACTCCAGGGTTTTTATTATAATAGAAAAATCTATGGAAGTGCATCGTTGAGTTTATTTATTTATGAATAATATCTACAAATTAATAAAATATATAATTTATATTTTAACAAAGCATTGATTACAGTGATAAAAATTTAATTTTAATTTCAACAAACCGCACCGGTGAGGCATTCCTTTCGTGTATGGTTTAACGGTTCCGTGGTGTACGGCTTAGAATCTCAGTGGAATGTATTAGTATTTTATTTACTTAAATGGTTTTCCAATCTCCTTCCATACAAATGTAGTTACATATAATATAAATTATACCTCCCTCAACCCTACTTCTACCAGGGTTAGGGGTCTACTAACCCAAATGGATAGTAAGACTAGGTGTACATAAAAATCAACCAATCCAATTAATATAATATATGTGTATTGCGCGTCTGAGCTACATCATTCGTAGGACAGAAGTGGAAAGATTATCCAGTACTAATGTACCGTTGCCCAGGGGACGCCCGAATGTCGTACATAATTTTCATGGAGGCGCTTTCTTTGTACCGATGATATGAGGTGATTGTGAGTATGAGGGTGGGGAGGGGGGGAACAACCTCACAACCAGCCCGGGTGACCGTTGGGGTAAAAATACCCGAGGCACCAACCGGGAATTGAATCCGGGACTCCTAGGCTCGAAGCCATGTGAACTGACCGCTACACCATGGGGCCGGACAACCCATTTAATGATAATAATTGACTAAATACTGCTTTAAATTAGTTAAACGTGATTAAATTAATCAGCGGTACTGTGTGTTTGTAAATTGAGTTAAACCGACGCCTTTAGTCCATCCCACCACAATACCATGAAAGGTGGTCGGATGGTCGGACAACCTGACACGTTTGGAGTGACAGTTTCCCAAGCAGCCAATCAGTTGATTCATGCCCGTCATCCGGAAGGGTCTCAACACGATTCTAGAACAACACGCGGCCGTGCCAATAGGGGACACGTTACACGTCCATCGGTCAGGATTGATCAAGAGAAGCCTTGTATCATAGATGAACAGATACCAGTGAAATACGGGGCTGTCGTTCCTCTCTATAACGTGCGATGCGTCCTATACGTGAGATAACAGTTAGAACTAAACATTATATCAGCACCGTTTCTTCGATATTTGGGAAACAAAAAATTAGAACGAAATTCTTGTAAGATTATTTTTAAACATTGTATTAGGATGAATAGCGTGGAAAAAATAAAGTTTTACTTTGCTACCCGTGATTTTTTTTTAATCACATCATAGAGTAAATATTGTATTCATGAAATGCTTAACCCCGAAACTATGGGGAAGCTTTATATTTGATGAGTCCATTAACAAATATAAGACCCGCTTCGGTGGCTGCATGTTCTAACGCACTACTCTCTTGTTGGACTAGACTGCCGAAGAAGGGGGAGATTGGGGTTCGATCCCGGTCCAGGTACACTGAGTTTTTTTCATATATGGTTTTCTGCTCTACTTCCAAGCAAATGCGGTTGAACTTCCTCTCAATTAAACCTTCCTAATACCTACCCATTAGTGTAAATGATATATAGGCGTACAACCCAAATGGGTAGTAAGACGTAGTGCTAAAAAAATCTAAATCTAAAATAAAATTAGTTTTACAAAATGTTTGTTCCTCTGCCTGTCTGTTGCCACTGGGACTACATCCTAAACGGTTCAATGGATATGTCTTCAAGCCTGAGGTTTAGGGGTTATATTATTATACCTAGGGATAAAATGAGGATTTTAATCCTAAATATAAAATTAAGGATTTTTTCTGAGGAATGATTACCATAAAAACAAAATATTTTGAAAATAGCTTTAGCCATTTTGTTAATAATTGGTATTTAACATTATAAATATAATTTTGTAGCATTTTTTTTTAGAAAAGCTCTTTAAAGGGTAGTTTACCTATACTTTTTTTTTTTGCAAATTTACAAATTTTTAAACAAACTACCATTGACTTTATGGAAACCTATGTACTATAACTAATTATTTAAACTACGGGTTTTTTAATACTTTTTTATCTATATTATTTATAATTTAACTAGCTTATTTACCAACTTAATTGAGAAAATAAAACATATGTCAAAGTTAAATAGATTCATACAAAAATATGGTGTTAATTTAATGACCAAATAATCATTAGCGTTAGAATCGCGTTACACTAGTTTGCAGTAAAGTTGAATATAGAGAGGAGGCGAGAAAAGGCTGACGTTTTTGCAGTTTTGTTAGTAAAACATTTTTGGCAAAAATAAATAAAATAATTCTACAACAGAAATATAGTTTAATTTTATTGTCACGGTGATATCAATATTTCTGGAATATCCGTCAAGGGTGTCCTGGAATTTAATTAAAACTTTTTATCTTCGTCTAAAAATTTCTCGTTTAGTGCCGCTATGCTGATGACAGATATTCTACAACTGTTGGTATCGCCATGTGAAGAAAATTAAGTTTTATCGCGTACCTCACATCCCCACCTTAACGAGAAGATCATGACTTGATTTCCGGTAGGATATACTAACGGAGATATATTACAGAATAGTTGCACATCAACTATGAATATGCTGGTGCATTTATTTTTGATACTCACCTCTACTGCAGACTCTTCTAACACTTCACTCAGATTAAACAATTGTTATTACTTTTAACAAATGCATACAGAAATATTCATCTAAAAACTTTGATTTGATATTTTATTAAATCTTATTTTTCTCTTATTATTGTCAAATTTTAATGTTTTCTTACATATATTATTCTATCTAAGAGGCACTTATTTTTCTCAGAGAAAAATGAAGAAATCATAACTGTTACGTCAATCTTAAATATAATTTGCATATCTCGAATTTATTCAAATTAACCTTCTATTGTATTCTCCTCCCTGTCTGTGCTTCGTCCGCCCTTCATCCGTCTAGCAAGCTTCTCGCTTACATCACGCGAATGGATAGAGCCATTCACACTCCACAGTCAGATAAAAATAAAGGCTTGGAATAATATTTACTTACATTGTCTTAAATGTCTTGTTCATCTTCAAAGAATAAAAAAAAATAATTATATTAAATATATGAAAGGATATAATTTATAAGCTACTGATAATTAATCACAGCACACGAATTACTATAATTTTAACATTCGTTATTAAATATCATATAATATTGTGTGACTAGTTTATTTTATAACATGGAACGATATTGCATAGCTATATGTAATAATTATAACTACGCATTCATTTGTTTTGTATTAATATAAACTATTTTTATGTAAAGCTTTGACTTCATTTAAACCTATTTAATACTGGAATAAATAAATTTTATATGGCTCAATAGTTTCATTATTGGTTTTGCTTGCTTCTGCTTTATCTTTTGAAACTTTTAAAAGAGTTCAGGTTACTTATTATCATACCACACTTGAAAGTGGAATCGATTATTATTATTTTTATTATTATTATTATTATTATCATTATAAGCACAGCGTCTTACTACCCGTTCAGATTATAACATACTTACGCTAATGTATAATGGTAGAGTGATTATGAGATAAAATGGAGGACCTACAGTTTAACGTGGGATCCGAACCACGGTGGAGGCCTGGTATTCCACGCATTCACAAGTTGTTATTAACACACGTCTTGTCAGAGGTGAAGGAAGGATTTGGCAATCAGATAAATCTGTCCCGGGACCGAGGATTGAACCCCGGACCCCCAGCACAGAAGTCTGAAACCTTACCTCTAAACCGCCAGGTCACCTAAAAAGTGGAATGGAAGAGAACAGTATCGAATAATAACTGAAATACTGCCTCATTATATGCATTTAGTTTGGTTTTCTATACAAGAAATGTCAACAGTTCTTGAATATATTTGTCGTGGAATCCTGAAATTAAACGAAAGCTTCACACATTACACACATTTCAGAACTGCTTTGATATTAGTACGCGTGGGGATTAAACGTATCTATTAAAACCGTATAATATTAATTTTGGTATGTAAAATCAACTAAAATGTCAATAGTATCATTATGAAACCTCCAGGCTTCTGTTACTTATCACAATCGACAGGAGACCGACGGATTTACTTCCCCTCCTAAAGAAATTATGCTACAAATGTTTATCGCTGAGTAAAAATACTTCGAACTTAGTTGGGTTTTAACCCACGAACTTCAGTTCTTGAGGCGAGCACACTACCCTCAAACTACCAAGGTCGACTAGGAGTCAATACAGTACGATAATATTATTGCTCCCAAATATATTTTGTCCATAATTAGCTATAATTTATAAACCACCTAAGAATAGTGTTTCCTTCATTTTACGTCCATTAGACATTTGTACTTGGTTAAGCAGTGATCCCCGCAGGATGACGTTACATAAGCCATCGTGTAGCAAGTTAATACCGCTAGGGCTAGCCAGAGGCCAAACCGCAATGACCTGTTGGTTATAAAATAACTCTCTCGACATTAACTTGAATCTAATTGGCCACAACTATTTAGGACTATGTTTATTCTATTATATTGAACTTAGAACAACTGATTAGTCGGTATTCTAAAATGAGCGTTTATGTTGTCAATAGATTCTGAAGTTTTTTCTAATGGAAATATCCATATTTTTTTTATCAAAGCGTCTTACTACTTGTTCAGGTCTTACGTATATATGATATTACTCTAATGGGGTAGTGATTAGTAAGAAAGCATTTTAGAGGTACTCTACCAACATTTGCGTGAAAGGAGGTTGGGAAATCATTTAGGGAAAAACCACACTTTTTAGACCCGACCGGGATTCTAACCTCAATCTCCCCGTCATCAGCAGGCCAGTCTAATACGAAATTGACGCCTTAAACCATTCGGCCACTGAAGCTGGTCACATTTAACTGACTCTGGTGGAAATATACATTCTACCCGTTTGGCTTCATTATTTGTACTTTTTTTTTGAGCACTGCTTCTTACTACCCATTTGGGATTGTACTCATTTGCTTATTATGATGAATACACATACATTTCCTAACTCTTTGCTGGACGGCGATTTAATAACTTGCAGAAAAGATTTTATTTTAAATACATTTCTTTGCTATTATTATTATTTAAAACTACAAAACAATAAAATAAAATGTATTGTTTATATTTGTGTAAATGGTATAATATTTTAATATGGGCACACAGTAGGAAAATTTTCGTTTGATTAATTGATTGCTTGATTCTTGATTACCAATACTTCACATCTCATTTATTATATATTATTATATATTATTATATTTTTAATTAGATAGATTATACAACTTCAATGTATTAATAACTGTCACCTTTCAGAAAAATTCACGAATCAAAACTTGTACTGTTATACATAGGGCCCTACATACTTGCCTCCTAAACCTTTATAGTAGCTTTTATTATTTTTAAAACGATTTAAAGAAGCTAAGATAAATAGATTAGTTGATTAAAGAATGAAACTATCTTTAAGTATTTTAACAGTGGAAAAAATGTCCCAATTGTAAAAGCCATTCCATCCAGTCAAAAAAGTATGATTTTCAGCATAAATATCGACAACTGCAGCTGTCTTCTGAATCTCTTCAAAGAACACATCTTGGTCATAGCTGTACAGCAGAAGCAGAAGTTACAATCAAAGCTGGGGTGTGTCAGGATGTGAGTGTACTACGGGGTTGTTTGACTGTGATTCCCCCTCCCTCCTTATTTAGCTTCCGGCCATCCCCACCCAACAGTCTCCCACAAGGCGCCTTTTGACATTTCCTTCTTCATCTTACTGTATAGTTAACCACAGGCCAAGTCATATTCGGCTGTGAAGCATTCAACCCTCTTAGTTCATCTACTCGGCTGCGTTGCCATGTAGCAGGGATCTTACGAGGTTTTTAGTTCACGTTTGATTCGGAAAATATATTAGGTGTACTTCGAAAAATAATTGTTTGGTAAGTCTCATAAGGCATATACACAAAATGCGCTTTGAGCAATTACTATTTGCTATTTAATCAGGGCCGTCTTAACATAATGTTATGCCCTGGGCAAACAAATGCACTTGTATTCCTCCCTACCTACCCAATCATGGGAATATAAATGTAAACGATCAGTAAACTTGATCCTTTTTACTTTCTCTGTATCTTACAGGTAGAGAAAGTATGGTGATCGTCAAAAAAATTGAACTCGAGATTTTGATGAATCTTGACGTTTCATGACTCCCTGAATCCGAAAAAGTGGTTTTTGAATTTCCGTCTGTCTGT
>CABFWB010000109.1:315404-340330 GCA_902151455.1 Timema bartmani | reverse complement strand
TGTATATTATTTTATGCGTGTTCCTATGTGGATTGGTGATGATACAATGTACATTATTTCGTTCAGAAATCTTACGAGTTTATAAAAAGAGAGAGAAAGTCTGTGCGGTACGCCGTACCATTTATTTAATTGGTATTTTCAACAAAGTCAACGTTTAAACATTTAAAAAATATGATTTAATCGAGGATTAATCATATGAAACTTTTGAATATTATTACTTACTTATTCTATGACACTATAATCTAGAAATTGTTTAACTTATAAACAAATCTCAATATAAAAATGACAATTTTGGTGAACCGTAATGTTTGAATGAATGAATTATTTATTATTAGTCAACACAAATTTTTGCGAAATTTCTTTGCTGCGAGTTGTTTTAATCGGTTTGAAATCAAATCATTTCATTTTCATTGTACACGAGTGAAAGCCAGTTCAAACTATACTGCCACTTCGTGCTGCGCAACTAATTACTTATAAGTTTAGATTTTGAAAATGAGCGTTCTCCTGTGTACTATCGTGTAAATGAACGCTCTGAGAGTGATTTCAACATTGGCAAACACAGATTTCAACTTGCCTGAAATAATTTTAGTAAACAATACAGGGAGATTATCCTATTTTTCATCAAGAACCACATAGTTATTGAGATGCTTGCATTCATTTGGATTTTAGAAGGTTGCCATAGTCAAGGTATTTGTCACACACATTAGCAAGATACTCACACTTTTGGTTTAGCTCCTGTGAACTAACGGTTTTCAATTATTTTGTAAATGAATTCAGGTTCGCCGTGATAAATTCACCATAGGGCCCCTGAAATTATGGGGCTCCTGGGAAACTGCTCAGTGTTCCTATGCAATATACATATAAATAACTTTAAAAATTATTTAACAGCTAAAGGAGTTTTATATTGGGCTAATTTTGTTGAGACTTAAGCCTTAATAATGTAGACACAGATGTTTGGAACATAGTTATAATATTGTTTTATTAAATTCCACTGTTAGGCATGTATAAGATGTTTGAAGTAATATTTTAAAACAAATATTTCTAAACTAATATTTCCTTCCAATTAATCAAAGCAAAAACCCACTTGCTATGCAAAATATCCGAAAATTATATAATATGAATACTCTATGTGTTTAATATATTTTGTTGTTTAATATTTAGTAAATTTACTGCTGATGAGGATTAGCATGGAACTCTTACGATTGTGCAATGTAAAACAGCACGTACGCATGCGCGTGATAGTTCAAAGACAAGCCAAAATTATCAGTAACATAGCGGAGTAGTGAGCAGCCATGTGGTGCTTTCTTCCTCAAAAACATTTTCTACTATGAAAATTGGATGTCAAACAAATTGATCGCCAACTTTACACCTGATAAGGTATTATTTATTGACCCTAACGTTCAATTAGACCCACCACTGACATCATTTTCATTCAATCCCTAACTCAACCCCATAGAACAGATATGGGCTCTTATCTAGTAAAGGACTAGATCTCTAAAAAGAGCGTTAAAATGCAATGTAGACCTAAACATCGTTACGAGCCTAGTGGAGGAAAACTTTAACTCCATATCAAAAGGGGAATGGTTAGCACGCGATGAAAAGGCAGAAAGAATACTTGAAATCAGAGAAAAGAATTTATGGGGTATCCGGTAGTATTATCATCAACATGGAGGACAATCCGTCAGACGACAGCTCCAGCGAAAACACTTGGGTGATGATGGCGATAATATAAATGATGTGAAACATTTGAAGATATGTAGGGTAAGTATTACGTATGTTTGTGTTTGTAGTAATAGCGGATAGTGTATTATACCTGAGAAAGAGAAGAACAAATTCTTATCTACCCCCAGCATAACTCCCTTTCGTCTTTTCCACCCCTACCTGCGCGGTTGAGTGCCATTTAAAACCTCACCAGTTGTATTACTAGCTTGAATGTTTTATACAGGAACTTGAACACAAAAATGGATTATTATCATATGTGACTTTCTCAAAATTATATACTCGGCGCTAAAAGTATTATGACCAACAAATATCAAAATGAAAAGTTTATAAACTGTTTGTTGATTACGAATTTTATGGAGACTCTCGGACTGACGATCTAAACCTTAAGATTTAAGCCTAAATTTTGTCGGTCACAGCTACAAATTGATCATTATATTTCCCCCATAGTTTAACAAGTAATAATAATTTTTCGTAATTTATTTTACTGAACATTCAAGGCCACTTTGAGCTCAATTTAAACTAATTTTGAATCTGAAATTAATAGCCAACTTAACTTGTCCAGTATCACAAATTGGCGTGGTACTTTAAAACCAATTATTAGAGTCTTAATAGAAACACGCACAACGAATAAACTCTGAACGGCATTGAAATGTGTATCTTCAAAAATCTCCCAAAATTTTCCAAGGTGCAATAAATTACTCTATAATGATTCATTCTTTTATATTTTTAGGAAACAAAAGTAAGATATTTTTAAAATAGAACATCAATAACGTTAACATCAATGAATATTAACCATCTAAATGTAAATATAATAGCTACCAAATCGTTCTTTTAATGTCACTGGCTTGTTAGTTGCGTGCACAAGATGTTGCTTGTATTTCTCAATATTGCTTTCTTCCTTCATTTTCGTTCCAACCGGTACCAAGGGTATATTTTCAACCCTAATGTAACGCAGCCGTTCTAAATCAAGAACAATGTAGCTCATGTACAAATTATGTCTTCTATATTGGAAATATATATAAGGGGGCAAGAAATATGTGAAATATACACAGTTTCTGTTTTATGTGTGTAGTGGTGTCATCTATTTGATACATTGGATTGTTAAACAAAAGTTCCATGATCATTTGAATATTTTAGTCAAAAAGTTCTGAAACATAATTTCAAATAAGGGTGTGTTTGTATATTATTTTCACTTTAGTTTTCCTTGTTTATCTCGTTCTTATATATATATGTGTGTGTGTGTGTTTAATCTTAAGTGTGTTTATTTATATTTGTTTATGTGTATATATTTATATATATTTACATGTATAAATTTATATATACTTAGGTGTTTACAAATAAGTTTAGTTTTATCCTAACATTTGTTAAAATTATGACCTGCTTGAATAAACTCTCATTTCTTTCATATTTGATGCTCGAAAATTGCACAAAAATAAGTTTAAACTTTGAAATATATTCTACAATATTTAGAGATAATATATTATATATAATGTTATTCAAATAAATATAAAACCATCGAATTTAACTGACAAATTAATTTTCACCTACATGTTCATACATTTCTATATAATATATTTTTGTTTATTTATTTGGTATATAATTCCGGTCTCAAATACACTAACTATTTCTTAGAACCAGAATGTCATAAGTTATATATGTATAAAATAATGAGTAAATAATATATGGAAATAAATAAAGTATAACTGCAATAAACAAGTTACTATTTTAGGATCTATTCATATGTATACATAAATAATCTAATAGTATTAATATTATATAGCAAATTATGCCTTTGGCATTAATTATAATTCTGATTGAAAATTGTCACCATATATTGAATTGGGACTTTCTACTTTGTACTCTAATACTCTGATCACCAAACAACCCTGAACTATTCTGTTTAGTCTTGATCCTTTATACAATCATCAGTAAACCCTTGCGAAACTTTCGCACATTCAACCTTCCCCTCCCCCACCTCCTCCTCCCCACCAAAATGAATTAGTCTTTAGATGGCTTGTTGAAATTAAATACTCACAATAAAGCAAAGAGTTAATTATCGGTAATTAATACAAAAATATTGTTAGATTTTTCTATTAACTTAAATTTTAAACAAACAATGTGTTTTAACATAAACTGAGTGTACTATGTCATAAGTCGGTAAAAATCCTATCCACTGATACCTTAGTCAACGCTGTAGACTTTGTGTTAGTCGAGAAAAAGGTATGTTGACAACAGAAATAATATATAGGATTATTTATGACAAAAGATCTTGCAGACTAATATTCTTAAATAATCAATCTATTGACAGTATGAATACTATATAAATACAGATCTCTCAATGGTGACAACATTTTTATTCAATATTAAAGGTTCTGAGTTTGAATTTCATGTACAAGTATAATTTTTCTATTTTTAAATAAAACAAGTCTCATCTAACATCCGATGATAGTTGAATCATCCCAAATTTGGAAGTAACCAAATAAAATAGTTCCCAAGACACACCTTTATAATTTTAAATCTTTCATATTGTTTCTAATTATACCATTATTACTTTGTCTTAGTTTTCAATTAGATTATTGAGATAACATTAACATCATTCATATTCGAAAAAAGTCTATTAAATTAAATAAATGGATTAATTTTGCCATGATAAGGTTTATTAAGTATTATAAAAAAGTACTAAGGATTTCAGGTTCGTTTTTTATTCATTAACAGCTTTAGGATACATATAACGGCCAATTAAACACAATATTTTTGCATAAAAGTTTCATGGGTCATAGCAACACAGTTCAGCAAGCACGGTGCGGTTAAATTAAAAAGAGGTTTTTCAGTCGGTTAGTCTTGACAGTGTGCACTGAACTGTTAAAACATGACGTAGCTTTCCTCCATTCTTTTGATATGTTGCCCTAAGTTCACCACCGTACTCAATAAAATTGTGTTTATAATAATAAGAATATTGTCTTGAAGGAATAAGGACTAGTCATATAGTTGAACTTTCCCCCCCTCAAATATTAGGATCAAGAAGTTATACTGAAATTAAGTATTTGTAATGTAATGGCATCACTTGAGTTACTAGGGACATTATTTATTTTCTCAATTAAAAGGGTTTCTTAGTTGTGAATAGTACCAAAACTATTTCAAAATGTGCTTTGACAATTAATATAAATATTACACAACTAGATTAGATAAGATAATATGCTCATGATTATTCTTTTTTTAATATAGCTTCTTACTAATACCCATTGGTTAGTAAGTATAGAATATGAGTTAGGTTGATTATAACAATACCACCTAACCTAACCTTGATAGATTCATGGAATGCTAGGTTTTGATAGGTTGAACAAGCTGGTAAAAAAGTATATTTCCGGGATTAAAGTCAATTTAGTTAAAGTGAAGTTTTAAAATTATTTTATTTTAATTAATATGCTGTATTTTTGTGTGAATACGGTAGAACCTTTCTGTATCAACTTCCTTGGCTTTTAAAATGGGCTTTGGCAGATAAATAACAGCTCAAGGTTTTGCTTTGTGATTTAATAATAGTCGAATGCCAGTTTAACCGGAACTGCCTTCGTCTGTATAAAGAGCCTAATAGGGATTTCAGGGTTCTCGGGTACCAAATTGATTCTCTACAATATATTTTTTTAAGTTTAATAAATATTTTAAAATAAAAAACTACTATATTGTCATAAACACGGAGCAATATTTTAATATTTGTTTTGATTTACATAACTCGAGTGGACGCACGGGCTGAAATGTGTTGGCTTAGCCCATATGAAGTATCGAACTAGAAAGGTTAAAAGAGAACGCTGACAATTCATAATAATAATTGAACTAGTTGGCCAGAAAAGGGGCCAGTTCATGGTATGAAAAAATTATTTTTTGGCATCGGGTCTGTCACAATTCCATCGCAGGCAGTTACGTTGCCTGATGCCGTACCATATAGCACTACATCTTTGAGTCATCGAGCCCAGGGCCCTGAAATCGAGTTCTGTACGGGTCACGCGCAGTGTCAGTTAATTCTGTCGGTCCAAGTATCCACGAGCTAAGTCAGATCTTCCACGAGCGCGGGAGTTCAGTTTCTTTATTTCTTTATCTTTCGTCTAAACATCACATTTTGTATTATCTCCTAATTACTTCTCTTAAACTAAAATTTGTAAAACATATTATTTCGAACCCACAAAATTAACTTTCCTGCAATATAACCCCTCACTCAGGTTATATTGACAAATCGAGCCTACAGGGGGGAGGGGGATGGGTTAAGGAGAGGGGAGGGTGTAGGTCTTGACAAAACTGATATTAATTTTACTGCTGTAATTTGAAGAATACGAAAAACTGCACTTTGATAAGTTTTCTAGCAAGGACGTAGTAGATTCCACATAACTCGCCAACAAACTGATGTTTACCTACTGAGTAGATTAGTGCTTTATTATGTTATTTTGGTGAAATTTCATAAATGTTTAAGTGTTCCAAATATTTAGGCAGGATGTATATGGTAAACATCTCATACAAATTATAAGCGGAGACCACCTGATAGATGTTTAGAAATCTTTTAAAATAGTTCTTTCGTTATGAGTTTTTCTGAAGTTGGTTTGCAAAGCTTGCTCCATCCCCCTAATCCCTCTGAACCATATTGGCGTCTCTACCTTTACTTTTAAAAGATAAAGAATACAACTATTCAATAATATATAGTATTGTTTCGAAACTAATTGAATAAACATGACTATTCTTTTATTTTTGTTTAATGTACAATATAATATATGTAGTTAGTTAAAGAAAGATATATGGATTAGAGTTTTAATCATATTTCCAATATCAATGTAATATAAATAACCTTTTTAACATCATAGAATGTAATCAATTTTAAACCCCAACCATAAACCGTCATGTCACACTTCACGCCTGTAGACTCTTGAGTTGTCAACATTGTTCCCAACGGTAAGAAAGGTTGGTCCTTCTCATCTCCGCAATATTACCAACGTAACACCACAACTGTCACGCTCTTTCTTTTTTTTTTCACCCGCTCCATTTTCTTATTATGTTTATTAACTCGCATTTTCTCTTTTCCATAGTACAAAGTTATCTGTTGGTCTTTTTGTTATTTCTTTATGTTTTCAGCCTGCATTTGGTTTTACTGTTCCATAAATTGTAGTGTTATCTTATTTATGTCGCTTATTTTTTACGTCTGATATCATTTTACATCATGTACATTAGTTTTAATATTGCGTTATATAAACCTTCCGTGTGCAGTCATAGTAATACTCAAGAACTGAACATATTTTTTTAAACATTTTACTGTGGTAATATTTAGCTAGGACTTTTTTTTTGTATGTTTTTATAAAAGATTGAATCTTATAAAGTTATATACTCATTTTTTCCTCATAAAACGTAGATAGGCACGATTTTAAACCTATTTTAATATTTTAATGAATCTAGTAAACTCTGTACTTATTTGTAAAAATTCATCTGATTATGATAATCTAACACACAACCTTTGGCATAAAGGGCCAACACAATTGTCCCTGAATTAATGAGTGTCCGTCCTTTCTTGGTGTTTCTCTGACGTCATTACTAAATAAATAAGTCTATGAGAATGTGCCAGCTATCTCAAAGCTATTATCAAGCCCTAGCTACGCAAACTAACTAATTATTACTGCCAGCCATGCAATAATTTTCCCATAATATTAGTTATCATAACTATTTTTTATTTTTTTATTAGATATGTTATATTGAAGTGATACGCTTATTTTGTCTGAAACATACTTCTATAAGGTAATCAAGCCGGAGTGTTTTTATATTCTACGTCGATGCTACATTGCTTTTATTTTCCCTTCAACCACATATTATTTTCCGTCCGGGCTATCCCCATATTTCCAATAATGTAATAGGGATTGTTAAAATTGAATTTTATAGGAAATGTACCATTATTATTATTATTATTATTTATTATTATTTAGCACCGCGTCTTACTACCCGTTCAGGTTATACGCTTAAGTACTAATTACACTAATGGATTAGGAATTGGGAAGGTTGAATTTAGAGGAAGTGAGCCCGCATTTGCGTGGAGGAAGAGTGGAAAATCATTCAGGAAAAATCACCCCCAGTTCACCCGACCGAGATTCGAACCTCAATCTCCCCGTCCTCGGTGGTCTGGCTCAACACGACTGGCGCGTTAGCCAACTACGCCACCGAGGCGGGTTTGTACCATTATTAGCGCGGTGGAAGAGTAAGAGCATATTTAATAATAAAAAAAATCTGCGAACATGACTGAGATTCAAACCCCAGCCTTCCCATCAATAGCAAACCAGACATTAGAGACTGAAGCTTGTTCAATTTACCAACTGGTGTGCTTCTCCATTTAAATATAAAATACAGTTGTACTGGAGACGATGTCGAAACTCAAGTTGAAGCGTCGAACTACCGAATGTCTGACCCGCTCTAAGATGTGAGGCGTGTTGCGAATGGTGGCCTAGGCTTTGGTTATCAGGGTTCTGCAGAATCGTGACTATCAGGGGAGGGAGTGGTGGGGATGCTCTGTTGGTCTGCGTGGCGTGCTGCAGGCGTCGTCCACCCGACAGGTGAATAAGTTGCCGAATTTGACGTCTCCTAGCGCTGCCATTTTGTGTCGCTGATCACAAGTTTATTACTTGGAAATAGTTATCTTGTCCCCCACATCAACATATATCATTTCTTACCTAAAGGGTTGAATAAGCCTGAATATAATAACATAGGTAATGCCTTAGGTTAGTGCCATGATTCGCTTGAAATCACGTGTTCTTGTTTATCTAAATATCATTGGAGAATTTTTGGCCAGAGATAAAATATATCATTCTAAACATTCTTTTAAATCCGATTCACTTATTAATTTAAAAGAGATTATTTTTAACTTTAGTAATTTGTATAGCCCAAACGGGTAGTAAGACGTGGTACTAAACAAAATATTCGTCTTGGAATACTTGATCTAGGATTTATTTTTAAGTGTCACTACGCCAAACAGCCCAATAAAGCTAAAACTACTTTTTATATAAATATTAATTTTGTATAGGTTTAAAAAGAAACATTATTTTTGCCAAGTTTTTAAATATAAATATTTTTCCTTCTTTTCCAGCAACTTAGAGAACTAGGATTACTAGATTGAATATTTAATAACCTGCTATGATGCTATATTGTTTGATTTCCGGTTCTTTACCTATCCTCCACCTTCTATTGGTTCACCGGTTAGTAAAAGCTTGGAATACTTCCTGTTGTTAACCACGAGGGTTTATTGGAAATATATACGCAATCTGTAGATCAAAAAGCCCAGACCCACTATATTATATTTACTGTTCTTCGTAATACGTCTATCTCCACAAACGAGAGAAAGATGAAAATAAAAGGGAGAAAAAAAATAGATGGAAAGATTTGTGTATTTATGTGTGCAGCTGAATGGGATCCCGTACGTTATCAAATGTTTTATTTTCTGAGATTTTTTTATGTGGTCAATATAATATGTTTATTTGAAAATGCTCACTGAATGCTTGGATATTAAAGTATAGGTTTATTTTGTGTTTACTAGGTCTTTATTACAAAGATGCTTTTTCAAAATGTTGTGCCTTTCATTATTCAGTTCTACTGACTGTTATGTTAGTTCGTAAATGCAAAAATATTTCTAGTCATATATGTATATTTTTTGTTATGCTTATTTTAGTGGTTACCAAGTAAAAAAGAGTTACAATTAGGATGGTAATTGAGAGAAAATAGCTTAGAGTTACACCAGCTTCACTGGCCGAATAGTCTAAGTCTCCAAGGCATTCCACTCGTGTTGGCTGGTCTGATAATTACAGGTAGATAAGGGTTCAAATCCCAGTCAGGTCTACTAAGGGAGTAATTTTTCCTAAATGGTTTCCCACTCTTCTTCCATTAAATGTGGGTAGATTTCC
Source organism: Timema bartmani (assembly GCA_902151455.1). Taxonomy (NCBI): domain Eukaryota; kingdom Metazoa; phylum Arthropoda; class Insecta; order Phasmatodea; family Timematidae; genus Timema; species Timema bartmani. The sequence goes on along the minus strand of CABFWB010000109.1, from coordinate 330,692 downwards.
TTTAAATGCTTCCTTCCTCATCTCACCCGATTAGAGAAATTATCATGTATGCGTATAACCTGAACAGGTAGTGAGACGTGGTGATTCAAGAAAGGTTCAAATTAGCGTGGACTATGTGGTGTAAAAATCACGGTGTGGATGATATTAGAAACGCATCTTTAGTTCACCCGACCGAGTTTGAAACTCCAAGCTCCAATCAACCACGACTAGGTGTAGTGCGAGTTTAGCGCCTTACAGCACTGAGTTCCCACTGAATATATTATTCTAAAGCACCGATTCTTAACCGGGGGGCAGCAGCCCTCTGGAGGGGCCATGAAAGGTTTTTTGGGGCATCTAAAATATAAATAAAAATGTTATTTGCTTATTATTGAAGTCAATTATCTTAAATTTTACGTTTTGGAAGAAATAATTAGCTGATCGTAAGAATGCAAGCACAGTAGACTCTCAATTTTCCGGAGTTATGGAGGGGAGGGGAAGCACGGATAGTAGAAATCAAGGCTAGTACAAATAGTCTGTTTACCATCGTTATTCAACATTTTCTGCACTTTGTTTCTAATTATTTATGTGAAAAGGGATTTTCCGTAGTGTTAAATATTAAAACAAAGCAGTGAAATAGACTCCTGCATGTGACTGGCATTTAGTAATACAACTGAAACAAGAATAGACAAATTAGTGGAAAGTGTTCAACAACACAGGTCCTATTTAATAAATTTAGGTAAGTTAATTTCGGTATTTTTAATTTGTTATTATAATCAGTAAATAAAGCCACTATTTTAGAATAAATCCTAATGATTAATATGTTAGTAGAAACTAGGGAGCCGCAAGTAATAAAAGTTTAGGAACCACTGTTCAAGAGTATTTTACTACCCATAGGAAATGTATAAAAGTTTATATACGTCAAATAATCATCACACGAGCTCTCATTGGGGGTCACGCAGATACAAGTTCTAGTCTTGTCTTGTTCGGTGTTGATGAGAATCTTGGGAATCTAATCCTGGCCGAGATTACTTAAGTTTTATTGCTTATAAAAATGTTTTCTCAATCCTTTTACGTCTATAATCTAATGTGGGTGCACGTCATTTTAATTTAATCTTAATCATCCCTAACACACACGTGTAAACATGTGGATGGGCGGTAGGCTGAAATGCACTGAAATTATTCAAATAACTATATGTGTGAGAACTTGTCAAAATAATAACCAAGACACAGCGTTAAAATATATAGTAGAATTTGAGTCAATAGATAATTTTTAAAATTAAAAATTCTTTGCGATAAGCATTGGGATTACCTTTTACTATTTATTAGTGTTAATTTAGAGCCATACAAAGTGACAGCCGCAGGTAGCATGCCTTGACGTATAAGCAGGTGAAAGTAAATATATTTGGAAGAAGGTACAGTACCTTTAGTGAGTTTTTTTGTTTCCTCTTTTGGGATGTTGCATTGCAAGTTACCACCACCCCCCCTCATGAGTTCCGATAGAGTGAAATCCTATATCGGGGGATTTGGTGGTAACAATCAAGTTTCTTGAAGAGGTAGCCATCACCAGTTTGTCCAGTGGCAGAAATCTAAATTGTAACCGGCCCCGTGGTGCGGTGGTCAATACAACTGGCTACGAGCCTACAGGTCCCGGTTTCCATTCCCAGCTAATATATTTTGTATTTTTTTCCTTTAGTGGAATAATCCCAAAGGTCACCAGGCTTTGCTTAGTTAGGCTAAGACTCACCCTGGCTCCACAAAATCATAACTATCATACCATCTCATTACTGGTACGACGTGAGTAGACAGCCTCCTATGGTGATCCCTGGGCGACGTTTTGTGACATCAAAGTCCCTCCTGGTCAAATGTGCCACACACACACAAAGTAAAGTGTGAAATGTACTATTATTATTATTAATAATAATATTAATATTATTATTAATATTATTATTAATATTATTATTAATATTATTATTAATATTATTATTAATATTATTATTATTAATATTATTATTATTAATATTATTATTATTAATATTATTATTATTAATATTATTATTATTAATATTATTATTATTAATATTATTATTATTAATATTATTATTATTAATATTATTAATAATGTTATTAGCACTGCTTCTTACTACCCGTTCGGGTTGTACGCATTTACGCTAATGTGTAATGGTAGGGTGATTGTGAGATGAAATGGCAAACTTACAGCTTAACGTAGAATCCGAACCACGGTGGAGGTCTGGAATTCCTCGCATTCACAAGTTGTGATTAATACACGTCTTGTCAGAGGTGAAGGAAGTGTTTGGCAATCAGATAAATCTGTGCCGGGATCTAGGATTGAACCCCGGACCCTCAGAGCAGAGGTCTGACACCTTACCCCTATACCACCAGGTCACCTACGAAATGTACTCTTATTTTCATTGTAAAAGCCAAATTGTGTTCGTTCTACTTTTATATGTTTCTATCCACCTTTACTGTGCCCTTTTCCAAACAAAAAACAATTTATTTCATAGATCGAAAAGAGATTTTCCTGATAGAGAAATGAGCTTTGATATAATATTTCTGGCTGTCGGATAAGGCTATGTAAATATAAATATGTATTAAATAGCATAATTATGTTGTAACATAAAATAATTAAATTTGATAGATGTATTAAATGCAGTTGGATTATATATAAAATTAGACTTTAACCAACCTCGTAACATAATAAAAAAGATACTATCTTGCTTTGTTTTTAGTGAAAATATCATGTTTACTATTTGAACTAAACATGGTTGATATTAATTTAAATATAAAATACGGATACGTTAAATTATCTTTTTAACGTTATTTCCAACGAGTCGTTTCTCCTGAAGATTGAAACTAAGATAGCGTAGTAATACACGGTTACGACGGTAAATGTATGAAATGACATGCAACAAACGACGGTTGATTGTTTTCAAGAATTTGCGTGTGAAATATTACCTGATCCTATTTCACGATACCGTAAGCCACAAGGTGTGTTTATTGTTTAAGAATGTGAAACGAGGAGGGGGGGAGGGAGTAAAAATGGTTCTGAGATTACTTTCTAAGCAATTGCAATATTACAGCGAGTTTATTCCTTCGCGTGTGAAACAGAAATAGAATTATTTTCGCCGCGTGGTCATTCCCCCACCCTTCTTTGCCCATTTTTTTTTTTTTGGGAGGGGGTAGGGGGCCAACATTTCATTTGCGAGTGTGTGTTTGGGACACATAATATTGTGATATTATATACGGTCCTCCTGTTACAGGAAACTAACCCCTATTAAACGGTGAACATATTTTCATCCTGGTGTTTGTTTGCTGAAATAATGGATGCCATTCATGAAACAGTCACTTATGACAGTGGAACACGCTAAACTGATGATGAGGAAGTCTCAAATATCAGTACAGTCCAGTGTTCATAGGAAGAGCTTCATACGACAGCTAGAAAAGTTACCAGATCTACTTACATGTATTCATACGTCAGAATCATGTGATCTGCAACTGTCACTGTTGAAAGAGATTAATACCTATAAAATAGTACTAATGATACCATAAACACTTTGTTTTTTAAGCACCACGTCTTACTACCTGTTCAGGCTATACGAATATATACTAATTACACCACGAATGTATAAGGGACTAGAAAGGTTTAATTTAGATATAATGTACTAGCATTTGCGGGGATTGAGATTGGAGGGCAATTTAGTAATAAAAAAAACCTCAGTAAACTCGACATGGATTTGAGCTCCGATCTCAAGTCTATTGTGAGAGATAGGCTTTAAACCATTCAATCACAGAGGCAGGAAAAATGTTAATGGTATTGACAGCAAAAAAAATAAGTTTGTATTTTCTAAAAGGCCCTTTCTATTAAATGTTGAGTGTAGGATACTCTATTTTAATATTAGGGATTTTTAACGTGTACTTTATTTACTTTAATAATTTGACGGCTAGGGATTGGATGTTGTGTCTATCCTAGTATTAAGATAGATTATAAGGCATATCTACGACAGTCCTAGCAAGCCGGTAGTGGAAAAATATTACTTTAATAAAAAAGTGACACAGGCCATAGGCTGGAAACAATAATGGATGTAAAAAAATACAGAGCTCATACTCCCTGCCGTAAATTCATCTGAGTAAAGGAAACTCCATTTTTCTAGCTATAATGACTAGGCCACACTGGGAATTCAACCAGGCAAAGATCATTAGCTCAGTAGACAAATGTGCTACTGACTGAGCTACGATATAGATCCAAGACGACTAGAGAAAATAAGAATGTATATTACATTAAAATGTATTCATTAAGCAAAATAAATTTATCTATAATGTATGCATGTATAAATAATCATTTTTCTAATCCAATAATCCGAAATTAAAGTTATAACTTTTTAATAAGTGTTTTTTATGCACGTTTGAGACACATTGATTGTCTCTTCTAATAATTTACCATTTAAATTAACCTATGAAAATCTTTTAATACTACACATTCAACCAAGGCGTCTAGAAAATATGTTCTAATTTAATGACAAATCACTCACTTATACAAAATTAATAGTAATTATACTTTTCAGAATGGATGGAATTAAACTAGGAATCAATTAAGTATGTTGTAGACCACTATAACAACTTATGCATCGTGATTAAATTAAATAATATGAAACATTTGGAAGTTGTAGTAGAGAGTTCGTTTTTGAAGTTTTAATTAATATGTCGATGGTAACCTTAACTAAAGTGTGTATTATTCAATTATGATTACAGTTTACAGTACTGTATATGAACGATAAATACTGATAACATGTCAAACTAAACATCCTTTTGGTGAAGTTGCATCCAAATCTAAATTAAACCAATATGAAACTTGCATTTTTTTATATTTTTTTAGTATTCTTAATACATAGTAAGTGTTTGCGTGGTTATGGCTGTATTCAAAACGGGATGTAAAAACTTATGAATTCAACTTTATAGAAATGTTTAAAAATGAAAATTGAGCCCAACTTGACATTATTTTTTTCCATCATCAAGTAATAAATATGAAACTGTAAGGGATCTAATTCTTGGCTCGTTTGTATTGTACAATAGGTGTAGTTATTTATCTCAGATGCAAAAATAAATCATGAATAAGGTGTTTTTTTACTAAATCCACACACCTGGTGATGTCATAGGCTTTTGTCTGTCTATACTCGCATTGTCTTTGGTCACCACCATTGAGGTTGTAGGGGTTTGAGACCTCGTAGGGTGGGATGGGGTTGTTTTCCACGTGTGGTTATCAGTGTGGTACAGTGGATACCATCGCTGAGGGAAACAGTGTTGTCATTCTATCGTTTTTGTGTGAACAATATCACCTCAAATATAAGACAAATTTCGCAACGCTGGTTCATTGAGGTTACCAGTAATTCCTTCTTGCCCTAGCACACCACCTTCTGACATTGCTGAGAGCGAGGAGATTTGGCAACAGTTAACAGAGAGAGAGAGAGCAAAGAAAAAGCTTTCTCCATAAGACTTGCAGTTCCATCAGCGATGATATTGGGTGTAGTACCATTCACTTTCCGTGATAAGAGTTTCATTTCCCTGCTTCATTTCTCATTATAACTCTATAAATCATTCATTAACTAACCCTCATGACCCACACTAGGGAGAACTTAGATAAAGGCAATAAGTATCGTATATTCTGGTTTTATGCTGATGGATAGGTTGGGATTTTACTCCCGAACGGGTGATTAGAGATGTTTTATTTATAATAGGCTACGCAGTGTTAATTCACGTGAGTTCTGGTACAATTTTTCTCAGCTCTTACCTTATTTATCCCTACTCACTAGTGTAAGTATGGGAATAACCTGGGAAGTAGTAAAAGGAGACTGAGAAAGAAGGAACCAACATTTCACTAATGATACTTTTTTTTGACCATGCCGGGAATTATGCCCGGCACTCATAGATCAGTAAGCAGGCACGCTACCGACTAGCTAAGATGTCAGACAAATCATGATAAAGATTGAACCTCTGTTTATACGTAAGAATTAATTAAATATCTAACATTTAAGCTCACAAACATATCAACACCCTCTCCCCTTAACACATTAAAAATGCATATGTTTGTAATATTTGTACACAACTCAATAAATAATATGAATATGTTTCCTCCTCTCGAAATATAAGCAAGCCACCCACCTTTATGTCCAACCCTAACCGATATATCTGGAACTTGATTGCTGGAGGTTGGTTTGGGTTACGTGGGGGNGGGGGGGGGGGGGGGGGGGGAGGACAGGGGAGGGAGTTGCTGGCATGAATGGCCTTGGTTATCGGTGAATAGGAACGGGCCTCTGCGATTAAATAGTTGTGATCACGAACCTTTTCTTCCCTCTACCTTGTCCACGTTGTAAGGCGGAGGGAGTTAAAAGAATCCGTAGGAAATAGAAAGGAATTGGTGGAGTTAAATGGGGAGTGTATACAATAGAGTAGAGTGAGTTTAGCGATAATATAATCTTACAGGGGTGGTTATTTGTAGATAGGGGAGAGAGTAGAGCAAGGTAGATGTACTGTTGAATAGTTTGCCTATTGAATGTCTAATCGATTACATCGATGTCTTGTTCCGTATTATATTATGAATAGCTATTATCTGGGTACGTTATATAATACTTCCTGGAAAGGTTAATGGGGCTGATCGGTTAAATCTAAATATTATGTTAAGAGGATCACTTTTTTTTAATTTTTTCTATAGTGGTGGAAAACATTGCAAGTAAGTATAGTTTTTTTTTTATTTAAGCACCACGCCTTAATTCTAGTCTAAGATACCCACATTAATTGTTGTGTGTATGGGGAAGTAGAAACTTTTTAGGAAGATTCACGCTCGTTATATTTAGTTGGGATTCGAACTCTTATCTCCCCATCATCGGAAAATCAACGCTCATCAGGGTTTTGTTGATTAGGCTTAAGTTGGGTTAAGTTTTTCCACTCGTTCCACACCCTCATATTCACTATCACCATCCCTCCCACTCATGGGAAGAGCCTTGATGAAAATAATGTAAGATTAGTACATTCGGGCATTCCCTGGGCAACGGTTCATTAGGTAGTACTGGCTAATCTTACCACAAACCGGGCTACGAGTGATGTAGCCTAGAGACTTATATGTCGCTTTAGAAAACTAAACAAGACGGGAATGACTGTTTTTTCCACATATCCACTAATCCTGGCGGCTTAAAAGTACTTTCCAATAAATTGTATAGTTTTATTAAAGTGTAACTATTAATAATATTTACAATCAAATACTAGTACTAGCTGTATAATATATATGCACTAGTTTACTTTAAATATTAAAATAGAGGTAGGAAGAGTAAATTTTAGCTGTGAACCAGAATTTATTTAAAGAGAGGATGAATATACCAATAGTTTACCCTGTCGAGGATTGAGGATTTTAAATAATAATAAATGGACCCAAATTGGTGGGCATGTTGATTATTACGTCAAGCTCGCATGGTTTTATTTTCCGGTGGCGTGGAGGTTTGGGTTAAAATCACATCTAGATATAATGAGAGAAAATGGTTTGTGACTATGCCTTTAATCAAATGGTGGATGGATATCTTTCAACTGAATTATACACTCATCATACATTACCCAATTGTGTGATTAAAGGCGGATGCTAAAATAAGTCGTGGTACAAAATAATTTAACTCTGTTAGTCGGGTTTCTTATCAAATATTTATTTATTAAGTTTTTTTTTGTGGCTTCATGTCTTAAAACCTATTCGTAATATCCACGTGTATCTACATTAATGAGATAAATATGGGGAAGGTATAGTAGTATTTTTGGGTGAAGTATATTCTTTATTACAAGTAATGTTATTAAAACTGTACAAACTACAAATCTATATATTTATATTATACAAGTATACATTCTACATTTCACATCTAAGTGAGAAAATTATCTGTAGGAGTATATAATAATCCAATGTTGTGGTTATATACTACTTTAAGTTAACAGCTTAGGTCACTACAGTTATTTTTTTTATATATAAAAAATACTTAATGTGGGATAGAGCTTGGAATGAAGAAACGCTCAGGACATCCATAAAAAGACGGTGTCGAAAATTGAAAAAATCCAGCTGCTTACAGAAGCGGCAAATTTTGTGCTCAGACTCTTAACACAAACGGGAAACAGTAGAAAGCATGGACCAACAAAAAACAGATGATGAAGCAAAACTAGATTCCATAAAATTAAAGGTATGCACATTTAAGATGTAAGAGCTTTGATTTTTTATTTCTTCACAAAATATTTCAGTGACTTAATTATTCCTACTGGTTGCTTTACATTTCCCTGGAATTTTAGCAAACTTACATTTATTAAACACGCTATCATCCTTTATTATAAGCTGCTACATCATAGTGGAATCAAGGAAGGCAAGTTTGCTATTTTTCATGGTATATAAAGGGAACTTCACCAATAATGCTAACGTCTGTTGAAGAGAGATGAAAGAAAGTGCAAGTTAAGATAGTTATCAAGGGAACGTGAGCAAAGGGAAGTGTTTTGACAGTTTTTTATAGCAAAACACAATCTACAATCTAAATACCTCAAATAAATAAATATTATGTCCATGAAATTTAAACGTGAATGTGAGAATGCTGCTATATGTGGATGATGCTGTATTAATGGTTGTGGATGAAAGTGACTTATAAACTGCATTAAATCGTTTGAATGTGGGGAAAGCAGAATGGATATTTTTATAAATGTCTCCTAAACCAGGGTGATAGATTTTGATAAGGACAGATCAGGAAATGATTGTCTCAGTTTAGTATAAATGGAAAACAATTAGAACAAGTGAATGATTTTGTGTATCTGGACAGAATGTTCTGTAAAAATGGTATGATAAATGGTGAGATAGACAAATGGGTGAATGCATCTCGTAGTAATTGGATGTATGTGGACTTTTGCAAATTATGAAGTAGTATTGAAAGAAGAAAAAAATGGCACTATATAAAAGTGTGTTAGTGCTAACATTGTTTTATTGATGTGAAACGTGCGTTTGTCAGGAGAAACACAAGAACAAGATGAATGCGGTTGTAATGAGGTATTCAAGAGATGTATTTGGAAAAACTTGTATGTACAGAGTCAGTGAATATTAAGAGTTTTAAGAATAAAAGAGCGTGTATGACTCGGTGTATGGATATTGTTAAAGTGAACGTAGTTTGTAAAGATAGGAAAGTATGAAGAAAGTTATTAGGGATGGATTGAGTTATACTTATTTGTCTACCCCCTAAGGGAACGGCGTTATTAGGCATGTGTGTATGAAATTTGAATCTTATTCGTTATTAAATACAGTCAACTCTGTTTTAGTGAGCTTGGCTGTAGTGAACATTCGTCTACAATGAACATAATTCAATGGTCCTAACCCACATACATTTCAACTTGTGTGTCAGAAAATTCGTTTATAATTAACCCTCAACTTCGGTTTTAGTGAAAAGAAAAATTGAAACTTTCAATAATAAATGTCATTCTAACATCATAATTCTTCAAAAACATAAATTTTTCAGTTGAATTAACTTGAAGACACCGATTCTCTACCTGAGTTCTTGTTTAGGTAGCACAAAGCTTGACAGAAAGTACGGAATGTGAAAAAGGAACGCAGGGGGGAGGACAGAGCTTGAACAGTTACTGCACTCATTGACCTGGCTTAAGTTTTAATACCTTTGTCTGCTTCAAGTAAAGGAAGACAGTCTTCTGAGTTGTATTATTATAACAGGAGTTACAGGACAGTGAATGGCAGTCTGTGGCCATTTAGTAATTGTTTTTTACTAATCCTTTTCTTTGAGAGGGTATATGAAACTCAAAAAATTAGACTTTTCTACTCGGTTTAGTTTTTGAATGCATGGGTATTGTGGAATCAAGTGCAGAAAAAGAACGATTTTAAATAAGGATCTGGAAATAAATATTAATTAAAACAGTATACAATAAACAGCAGTATATAAACTATTTTTTTAAAGATTAATTAATAGATTTCAATATATAGCGATTGTATTTGAACTCTTATTTTGTTTTTCCCTAACCCACTACTTTCAGATATATATATTAAATCTGTTTTAGCGAGCTTCGGGCATAGTACATAATGAGTCCGTAGAGGTTAATTATAACCAGAGTTGACTGAATTGCTTTTACAAGTCTGGAACAAAGAAATTTTCCTTCCATTCTTTTTAGTTTCTTGCAACCATTTTTAAACTTTTTACTATCCATATCATTTTAAATGTATATATAGGTATATACATACATCACGTATATACACATAAGCTATCAAATGCTGGCTCAGGGGTAATAGTGCTAGGTTATATTCACGTTTTTTACTCAACCTAACATTGAATGGACGTACCATAATTTTATGTTCCCCTCCCACCCTAGTGAAAAAAACTTTTCATCAACCCTGTATATAGCTATACTCCAGCAAATTAATATATATTTTTCCAATTCACGAAACGTCCTTCAAATAAAGAAATAGCATTTCCTCGTCTCGTTGTTCCATGGAGCGAAACAGAAACTATGTAAGGTGCATGGACCAAGAGAGCGCACGCCTCGAACCGTGCGACGGGCCAACTAAATTGCGTGTCACTTTCTTAAGACGGATCGGTTTACCCAAGATTCTTTAAGAACCCGGAAGAGGAAATAAAGATTGGGGAGGTCTGCAAAATAAACAATAAAATGAAATATAGAGCGATTATAGGTAATAGAAAATACCTTTCCCTATTTTCACGGATCCGTAAAAGAAGCACAAATATTGGTATATTATATTTTTCTACAAGTAAAGACAAAGAAAAGTATTATGACCACTAAATAAAATATCCCTTGGTATTTCGTCAAACACAAATCTTGCTTTATTTAACTGCTTAATATGGGGGTTAGGACAGCTAGAAAAATTAACTCCGCATTCAATTGGAAAGAAAATTATAAAACCACACCGATTGAACAAACTTTTTGAGTTCGTGGGAACAAGTAACGTCGTCATAATTTATATGTGTGAAATTGTTCACGATATCAATACTTTCGTGAAAGAGCAAAAAATCTTTCTTGAAACAAGAATAGAATATTCGTTCATGTATATCACAAAGTGATACTTAGTGTTTCTTCACAGGATATTTGAATCAAATTCTCTTAAGCTAAAAATGTTTCCCGTGTCCACGTTGTCATATTTTTTTTAAACTCGACTTAAAATTAATATTAGAATAACCTAAAGTGTGTTTATTTTAAGGTGTGATTACTCTCCTCAAAACAATGCGGAAGCAAAGCTAATAAGTACAATAGAACAATTTGAGAGTGAACCAAAATTAAGGTTAATCCATAAAAGATCGGATTTGGCCTCCGACGTTGGTTAGAGCATACATGAAAGTGAACACTCAAGCTGAGCTATCACGTACGCATGTACTACTAACTTATTTAGGATAACATTGTGCGAGACGTTGTAGATTAAAAGACCTGTATAAAGGGTCAGATTTACCCTCAAGGCGTCCCTAGAACTACCGTATACTTACGCCACAGACATCCCCTTTTACCACCGAATAAAATTTATTTTCACAACGTCACTAATAATCATTCATTAACATGTATATATATATGTATACATATAATGAAGCTGTCTGATAAATTAATAAATAAATATTGATTGTAAATTTGGTGTGGTTTTTTCATCTAAAACTGCGCTCCACGACCGTAACATTTCAAGAGATTTTTGGTATTAGGGTGGCGTTGTTTTGAGAATTTTCATAAAAACCAATTTCTACAAAACGTAATATTTATAGAAATAGCTAGTCAATAATAATTCAGATTATAAGCGTATCAGGCTAGCTATCATTTTTATTATCTTTTATTTTTTATCACCACGTTTTACTACCCGTTCGGGCTATATGCCTGTGTACTAATTACACTAGTGGCTCAGGGATCAGGAAGGTTTAATTGAGAGGGGCACACCCGCATTTGGGTGGAAGGAGAGTGAAAAAACATTTAGGGAAAACCATCCTCAGCGCACCCGACCGGGATCGAACCCCGACCTTCCGGTCTTCTGCAGTCTAGTCCAACACGAGAGTAGCACGTTTGACCACGCGGCCCCCGAAGCGGGCTATCATTTATTTTAGATAGAAAAATACTGTGTTTTTTTTTACATCATCTTGTTTACGTAATTTTAAAGAGTCTAATTACCATACCAATGTGGGATATTTACATTTTATTGAACTAATGAGTTGGATATGACAACAGTTAGATTTAAAAATAAATATACCTACATTTGAGTTAAGGGAGGGAAGATCGTTTTGGTACGCCAGAGATTTGAACCCCGAACTCCCCATCACTAGAAAACCATTATAGATGAACGTGACGTTTAGTCCATGTACTCTCCAATGCGTATGTATCCAATTGCCGACAATACCAAATTCATCTGAGTTTCACAACACTCATTTGATAAATGGGAATGCAATGAACGAGATAAACAGAGCACTCGTACTTCCCAAATGGCGCCCATAAAGTTTAGCAAGTTGTCGCTAATTACTGTGTCTTAGTTTGATGGTTTGAGCATCGAGTCACACCACGTTCCAAAAGTGACCCTACCCATTTTCCTCGCGGCAAAACCCACCCACCCACCCACCCACCCTTCCCCTTGCCACAATCCTTTGGACCGTCAGCCATTTTCACGACACACTGTTTATTGCTTTGACTCGTGACCGGAATGACTCCTGTTCCTTCTTTAGCATCCATCCGCCATCTTGTTCAGTTTCGGTCCTTCTTTTGAACTAGTTTTATTGTGTCATTTCTCAAGAGTTAATTAGTAGGACACACAGAGTAATTGCCTGCAATAACACGGGGGAGTTTTTTTTTAACAGAAATACATGGTGTGTTTTGTACTTTGTACTTGTTTTATTTCCATACAAGTTTTGAATACTAATTGAAAAGGTCACGGTTCAGCTAGGGTGCTTCAAATGCGTAATGCCAACGCTGCAACTAAATTTAAATTTCAAACCAAATGTAGGTTACAAAGCTTTCAAAAATGTACTGTACATAATAAATAATCTTTTTATTCAGATTTTATTTTTCCATTGAAATGTAAACTTTAATTCTATTTTTTAAATTAAAGCCACCAAAGATAATCTTCGAATAGAAAAGTTTGGAAATGCCTTAAATGAAATTAATCTTATAGCCGTCTAAAAATTAAGTAGTTCACCATAAAAATTGGGTAAAATAAAATATAAGCCATTAATTAAGTAGACAATACTTAATGCAGGATTTAAAAAGTTTTAGATTAAAATAAATAACAATATATTTGTGTTATTATTTAAACATAAGAAGCCAACAAACAAACGAAAATTTTCATTTAATGAGCAAATTATTTCTAGCTTGAACTAAGATGTTTTTCCCTGATTCACCCGATATTTCCTTTCATGAAAATGCATGTACATTGTATTTAGAATAGATCTTTCCTATTTGTGTATATGTCACAGGAAAAGTAGATTGTTAGGGAAAGTTGACTTGGCCTAGGTAAAGTCGACTCTTACTAAAAGTATCAGTAAAAGTTGATTGAGAATAAACAGATCAACTTTTCATAGGAAGAGTTAACTAACTATACCTGCTGTGGTTTAGTAAAAGTTGATTCCGCGATGTTGCTCTCCACATGCGACTTCGCGCGCACATCTGTTTTTGAATATCCCAGCTCTATTTGTTTACTGTTGTTTTCTAGGTTAGGTTAGGTTAGGTTAGGTTAGGTTAGGTTAGCTCTGCAACTCAAAGTGTCACAAATCTTTACCTTGCTGTAATAAATAATAAATATTTATATTTATCTTTACATCATAAAGGTTTTGCTTTTTTATTGGTTTTTTATTAGATAGTTGACCATTTCCTTGCAAAAAGTCAACTTTTACTAACTCAAGGTAGTAAGAGTATACTTTCCCTAAGTACGGTCAACTCTGACTAGTAAATGTTGATCGAAATTCATCACTGTTCGCTTTTAATCAACTTTTACTAAAAAGACCAGTAAGAGTCGACTCGGCCTAGGTAAAGTCGACTCTTACTGGAGAATCTACCTTTCCTGTATCATATACATGTGATAAGTCCGGAAGGGTAGTAAGACTCATTGTATAAAATCAAGGCATTTAAACATTATAATTATTCCAAAGGACCGCAATCAATGCTTAAGAAAATATTTCAAATTAATTCACTTATATTTGCGTTTCTTAAAACATAATTTTACCTTAATATTTGTTGTTAATGATTATCATATTTGTTTTCTATATATATTGGGCATTTCTACCAATCTAAACGTTGCGATCACAAAGATAAAGATAATTTTGTATGTTCTATCAGATTTTTACGATATTTTTGATTAAGTGCTCTCTACTCCTTCTATCTAATAAAAAAATATAGCCATTTATCCATGGATTACGTGGCCTTCGTTTTAACCATCAAGTTTTTAACTGTGCAACGTAAACTTTCTTAATACATACGCGAAGCAACGTTTCTGTTCTTAGTTTTAATTACTTTACAAAATCTCACCACTCTCATTTCACTTTCTACATCTTTTTTCCTTTTACTTCCTTCTTCTCTGTCTTTCTCCTTCTAACGTCCTTTTACTTGCGCTTTCTCATTCTTCGCTCGCAGCATCGGGACTGAGAGGGAACTGAAATATCCTAAGGACTTATTTCTTCAACGTAATTAACGCTTATTGTAAAGCTATATTTTTATCTTTCAATCAGAGAATTCTGTATCGCTTACTAAAGCCAGTTATCTAGCTAAAACTCAAATAATTAAAGTTGACTAGTTTCTAAATAATAACCTAGGAGACGATAAATAACTTACTTTCCTTAATTAAAGCAACTGTTAACGTGCATTCCACTTCTTGCTATATTAAAATTTGTCTGCGATATATTTTTAAATGTGCTAGAGGTTCCTTATTTAGTAAAATGGCAAAGAGGGAAGAAAGAAACAGCTTTCAGTCTAATTTTGATGATTGCATTTGGTTAGTTTAATATTTTCATCTTGAGTTTTATATTTCAAATGGTTACTACCTAATTACTAATTTTGGTTAAGTGTAAGAAAATATAAAACCCCTAACTCTTAAATCAAGGTCATAATATTGTTACTATTACTAGCAAAATCAGAATCATCACCATTATCATAATAGTAATTATAATTATTATCATTGCCACAATCACAGTTAATAATTATAATAAAGCCTTCTTCTTCTCAAAGTATGTAGGTTTATGAGTAAGTGATGGGCAAGGCCTCTGAGAGGAATTTTATCAGGGGATACAAAGTTTTTGGCCCCCCCCCCCCCATTTCCCTTTT
>CABFWB010000109.1:294603-315354 GCA_902151455.1 Timema bartmani | reverse complement strand
AAGTTTTTTGCCCCCCCCCCCCCTTTTCCATTTTTCACTAATCCTGGTTGTATAAAATATTCTATCTGGAAAAAAAGAAGCAATAAATATAAATTTATACTTCTTATATCTAAAAAATATAAAAAACAAGATAAAAGCATATTATACCTATAGGCCTCTAAATACATAGTAATAATAGTGGAAATACGAATGCTAGTCTTCAATATATGCAAAAAAATTGAGCACCCTATATATTCCCAGGTCCCTTTTAGACCCTCGGTCGTGGGTACGATGTACCCCCCACTCATAGGGCCTGGTGATCAGCTATTTTCTTATGGTTTTTTTTAACTAATTAGCTGATATTAATTAAACTTACAGGAAACACATGTTCTTCATGCAGCTATATTAATTGACTTATCTAATTATGACTGACTTTTATCAAACCATACCACCACACCCCACTTTGGATTCAAATTATGGAGCTCCCATTATACAAATTAATTCTTTTGCCCGTTCACACACTTTTCTTTTTAAAAATGGCCAATTTTACGGGCAGTTTACATTTTAGCTACGGTATATTAATTAATTACTAACTTAATATGTTACATATCAAGCTTTAGAGTAGAATTATTCATTTACCCGTTCTTTTAATTTAACTCTAATTTATTTGCTATGAGAAAATGTTGTCATACTATTTTCAATCTAGGAAAAAACCATGAGATTTATTTATCTATATAAGGATTTAGTACAAAATTTAACTGTTTTTTGGATGTTATTATAAAAGTCTCAAATAGTTCATAAGGTGGCAAACAAAACAAACATAATAAAATATAATATCTGATCGCTAGTGTATTTATTGGAGTTGAGAAGGCATAGGTATGATATAACTAAATAAATAAGAGTATCAAATAAATAAATGCCAAACAACTGATTGATATTTGTGTCGGACAGTTTACTAAAATAAGTCATATTTAACTTTGTTAAAATAAAATATAAAATATATTAACAATTATGTACTTATTAAATTCAATTCGGTCTTCTTACTTGTCTACTAACATTTATATGCTTGAAAATAATAACAAAACAGTCATTTACATATTTACAGTTGTATTATCGTAACTAGTATTTGACCTCGGCCTCGTTCGCATTACACAATATCTCATCAAATTTGACAACTTTTATGATAGAAAAAAAATTAAACTTCAAGAGCAATGTTTTAACGTGCGTATGAAGATTCACGAACTCGCCCTCATTCCCTCCCCCTCAAAACCCCAGGTCATATCACTTGCCATCTTCTGTATCCACTGTACCAGCCGCGACGCATGTTCACTGCTTACAACCAGTTTTTTTTCGAAACTGCTTCTCTCACTGATGAGATAGCGTGATGATATAGAGGGTGCTCGAAAATTCATCGTCTAAACTGCACACAAAATTTGTTTGAACCAAAAGTAATATAAAATCCCTATACACTTACATCCGAAAAGCTATGCTATTACCCTCAAATTGTGTCCAAAGTTTCGGCGTACAGCGCTGGGAGAGCAAAGCTGTTCAAACATGCGTGTATAACAGGTTACGTAGGAGTTAGGCGCGTGGCCCTGCACACCTCGACATCTTGGAGCACGGCAGCAGAACTTACCACAATTAACAGTAAACAAAAAACCAGTCCCTATATAAATGCGAATACGTTTTGAGGGTCATCATTAACGGTCCTGCATCACAGAAATGCTTGCCATTATTACATGTACAGTGCCGCGCGCCTAGCTCATATGCAACTTGCTATACACGCATGTTTGACAGCTTTGCTATCCCGGCGTTATACGCCGAAACTTTGAACACAATTTAATAGTATTAGGATAGGTTTCCGTGTGTAGATGCTTAGGAATTTTGTATTACTTTTGGATCAAATAAGCTATATGTGCAGTTTGAACTAACCTAAATTTATAGCGTGCCATGGTTTTCTGAAAAAATAAGTAGTATGACAGAAGTCCCGTCTTGATCCTTTGAGTACTTTTTGAGTTTCTTGGAAATAGACAAACATTCTAAAAATGGATTATTTGGCACTTTGTTTATTCAAACCAGAAAAAAAGGAAAACTTAAACAAAATTCTAATGTGCATAGGAACCGTCTAGTTTTATTATATGCATATTTAAACATCAACGAAAGCACTCTAACAGTGACTGTCTTACTTGGTGGCATTGTTGTACCAAGATAAATGATTCGAGTTACTATACAAAAATAAATATTCCTAATTTACACTCCAAACAACAAACTAGTTCAAATTACTATATTTAAGACACAAATATAAGCACGCTAACAACAGTTTTCCTACGTGGCAGCATTATTGTTGTGAAAGTCAAAAAAAAAAAGTTTAATATAATCATATTATCAACTAAACAAAACTAAATTAACACATTTGACATGCAAAACCATTAAATAACTGAAAAAAAACTAAATTTAATATGCTAGTGGGAACACGCTGACAGTGGCTCTAAGTGAAATAATTGTTGTAATCACCATCAAAAGAAACTGTTGTAATTTACTATCAAAGGAACAAGCTAAACAAACAAAATTAACATGAAAACCATAAAAATTACTAAAAAATACATACATTTATGATGCAAATGTATGCGCTTTAAAAGTGGCTCTTACGTGAAGACAAGTATGAATGAACAACAAAATATATAATTTGCCATAAGAGAAACAAAACTAAATAAAACTAATTTACAGACAAAAACATAAAATAACTGAAAAAATACCTCAATTTAAAACGAAAATTGAAGAATATTAACAGCGGCTCTTTTATGTGGAAGCATTGTTGCAATAAAGAAAAAATATTGTTTGATGTTACTATGGAAGAAACAAAATTAATAAAACTAGCTTACACCTAAAGCAATAAAATAACTTAAAAAAATACATTAATTTAAGATACAAATGCAAGCACACTAAAAATGTATCTCTTACATGGAGGCATTGTTGTAATTAATAAGAACATACATATTATGTATTATTTATAATTATACTTTAGTCATTACATTTCATTATAAATCGTTGTATTTTAACTATAAATTCCACACTGTACGTTATGCTTGGTTTACCATTAGCTAAGCGCTATGCATGAATATAAACCTAGCTTTATTTGTGTGGATCAAAGATCAAACGACACGTGACGGTTTACCTAAGTATATTTTTTTATTTGTGAAATAAACATTATTTACCTTCTAAAGTGAATGTATTAAGTGACTACATATCTACAAAACACCTGCCAAAGAGATTTATAATATGTCTGTTGATACTTCCAAACCCCTCGTTGCCAAGGAGATTTAAAAAGAAGATTTATACACTAAAATATAATATATTTGAAACTGTTACAAACTTAAAATGCAGGTGTAACCAAACTAACATTAGGTTTTATCACATCAGCTTCGCTCGCTGGTGAGATAAGCGTGATAGTATATAGCTTACCCTTTATTCTTAAAGCTAAGGTGTACAACAGAATAAGTCCTATCTAGATCCGATTAGTACTTTTTAAATATACTGGAAACAAACAAACGTAATCGAACGTACAGCCAGATTTAGAGTTTTATTATACATATAGATGAATTAATGAAACAATAATTCTGTATACTTGAACGATACTATGGATTGATATTTCAATTGCGTTGTTTTGTTTATTGTTTATATTTGCCTAAAATACTAAATAAAAAATAAAATAGCTCAATTGGTATAAAACGTAATTTATATCACATTGTATAGTGAGTGATTTGTAGTGATTATGAAAAAATATTGTATTAGCTTATCTAAATACTATTTTTATCATTAAATAAATGTGAAATCATTCGACAAATTATTTGGTGCTTATTATAAATTTTAATATCAATTTATTAAATAATAGTTACATATAATATATCTAATCAAATAGAATCCCTAGAATTATTGTCGTGAGTTAAAGAACATCACAATAATAATACTTGAAGTTGAGCAGTTCTTATCATAAAGCCACAAAATTATCAGCTATGATAATACTTATGATTCAATATAAACATAAAATATTTAAAACTAAACTTGTAAGGTCTTATGGACTGATGTAAAAGTAGATCCGAATTTAACGGATATGCCCTACGCCTAATGAACTAGAAAGAACATAACAAAGGAACTCCCACCTGCATCTAACCGTGTATACATCTTCATCAATTTCCATCATCATTTGTCATCATTAAGCTTGAATGTGAATGTGAACTCTTTATACAAAATAGACGACTAATGCCTCACGGGGGTAGAGATACAAAGAAGGAAAATTCACTTATTATCTTTGATGAAAAAAATCTCTTTATGTTCTTTTTCACTTTTTATGGGATGGCAGGGAGTTAAGAGCAATTTTATGGCCGTTTTTATAACTATAACATTTTAGGTTAACTAACTTAAATATTGTTTTAGTAGATACTTTAAATTTAATTTTCTACACACAGTAATCACAAGTTATTGATAATTTTTATGAAAATAAAGAAACTTAATGATATTTTTTTTATTTGAAAAGGTTATCACCAAATTCCAGGATCCATAGGAAAGATTCTTACCAAACATTGAAAATATTTATTTTGTGTGGAGATTAAACAAAACGTATCTAAAAAAAATTGTATTAATATTTTTGTCAAAAATAAATTGTTATAAAACCGAAAAAGTGCTGACCTTAACTCACGCTCTCATTTATCTTACATTAATTTTATAAAGTATCTTGGAATGTGTGAAGTTTCTAAATGTCTAAGTCAAAACCTCAAATTTATCTTTTGCTTCAACTTGGACCAACACAATAGCCTTTTGCGTCTTTGAAACATTATGAAGGGAAGAAGAAATCAATCCCATATTTTTAATAATTTTGGAATCTCACATTAAATACGACATATTTCAATATATAATAGTATTTTTATAACTTTTATTAAGCATTATGCTAACACCAACTAGATAATAATTAATTATTGATATTAAATCTCGCTGAAATTATCTAATACGAATTTATTAATGTATTTTTTCTATGGCCACAATAAATAAGTGCGTTAGAAAGAGAAATAAATTCAGATGTCAG
The DNA here is from genome assembly GCA_902151455.1 of Timema bartmani. Classification (NCBI taxonomy): domain Eukaryota; kingdom Metazoa; phylum Arthropoda; class Insecta; order Phasmatodea; family Timematidae; genus Timema; species Timema bartmani. The sequence goes on along the minus strand of CABFWB010000109.1, from coordinate 310,295 downwards.
CAGAAAAAAGCTCCGGTCTAAAATAACTTACGATAAACGGCCAAAGGTTTCGTTGTGCTGCCCATGTGACACCTTCTCTCCACAAATGTTAGCTCTATTTTCGCTAGCATGCGGCAACCCCTCGGTTGGTATAGCTCATTATCTGGCTAACGTCAAGGAGTTAGTTACTATGAAAGCATAAAAAAATAGAAAGTGGTATGTGTTTTCTTTTACCCCCTACCCCTGCTCCACACTACTGCAAAGGGGAAATTAAAAATACTCAATTTACTCTGACTGGTTACACTCTGGTGCATTTTAAATGATAGGGCGATAATATTATTGATCAAGGTAAGGCTTCTACATATCAGGGTAAGCCGAGTAAAGCTACTTATTGTTTCTACAAATAAAAACAAAATTGAATTAGGGCCTACTATTGAACTTGATAGCGTACTTTTTAACTCCAAGCACTGTTTAAATATTGACTCGAAAAAGTTATTGAGGGAGAGTTTGGTTTAGGTTTTACTGGACTATCCCAAACATCAAATTACCATGGTATGACTTTAAAATAATAAGTATTTAAATCTCTAACAGAGTGGACCATCATTAAATTCATTACATAGATCAACATATATAAACCCGACTCGTTCGCGTAGTTGGCTAACGCGCCAGTTGTTTTTCCTAAATGGTTTTCCACTCTCCCTCCACGAAAATGCGGGTTCACTTCACCTAAATGCTACCTTCCTAGTTCCTAATCCATTAGTGTAATTTGTACCTAAGCGTATAACCCGAACGGGTAGCAAGTCGTGGTGCTAAATAAAAATAAATATATATATATATATAAAACCGTCATGTTTAAACTATTAAAATAAGTCCTAATGCCAAATATTAATGGGGATTTACAAAAAGTAAGTAACTTGCACACATTAGACCATAAAATAAGTCCTAATGCCAAATATTAATGGGGATTTACAAAAAGTAAGTAACTTGCACACATTAGACCATAAAATAAGTCCTAATGCCAAATATTAATGGGGATTTACAAAAAGTAAGTAACCTGCACACATTAGACTATAAAATTATTTCTAACATCAGTGAAAATTCTCTTTAACAATATTTCAACTTGTTTTATTAAGTATGTTAAGATATCTTAGGTTAAGTCCCAGATCAAATCTATGAACGATGTTTGGTGAATATAATTCAAAAACCCAAATGTTCAAAATTAAAAATATAAAACGTTAGGTAAATATAGTCAGTAAATGCATGCCATTACTCAGAGTTATATTCCTTAATATGACAACAAATCACTAAGAATATACAAACTAATATTTTTACCGCTTGTTCTCCATGGTTGTCAAACATGGTTTCTTGACTCACATGACTGATATAAATTTAGAGTATTCAAAAACAAGGAGCTTAGGAATAAATTTGGTCCAAAAGGGAGGAAGATATTGGAGAGTGAAGGAGGTTACATAATGTGTAGTTTTTTTTAACCTATGCTCATCACCAGGCCTTGTTAGGATAGTAAAATCTGGTATATTAAGTTGGGCAGGACATGCGGCTTGAATGGAGGAATCTAGAACCTTGTTCAGGGTATTGGCTGGTAAACCCAAAGGGAAGAGATTATTACTGGGAGGACCTAGATGAAGATAGGAGAGTCAGCATTAGAATTGACCTGAAAGAGAGAGGCTGTAATGAGGTGGACTGGATAGAACTATCTCTAGATATGGATAGGTGGCGTACTTTTATAAGTGCTGCAATTAACTTTCAGGTTCCTAATACCATGTCAAAAGTAAGTATGTAAAATTGCATACTAGCCTGTTATGTTCAATAAAAACGAAAAATGTATAATTTATAGTCTATATTAATATGTGTGAGAGTTCGTGTAGTTCTACTATCTCAAGTGCAGATTCCATGAAAATGGGCAACAATTTTTCCTATTCTCTTTCATCCGTAAGGAACCCTTTTTTTTCACGCCATATTGCTTTCCATTCCCCTTGCTTCTCATCTGTTCAACCCCTACCCTCTTCTTCTAACCCTCTGACTCCACCTTCTCCAAGCCTTTTGTTGGTTTGTGTTGATGGACTGGAGATCAATAGATGGAGCTTTGACGCATTAGCATGCTACCTACAAACAATATCTTGCTGAAACGAGTAAATAACTCCAGTTTCTTAATATTGATTTAAATATACAATGCTTTAAATATTATTTTAACCCTAATAATTATAAAAGGTGAGTATATATTTTTTGAATATATATATTTTTTTAACTTCTATTAAAACAATTTTTTATTTTTGTAACAAATTTCAAATTTGTGTTTCTCGAATAATGTTGTGTATTAAAAATAAAAGTTGAACAACTTTTTATTATTTAATTGAAATTAAATTCACGACAACTAAAACATGGGAACCAAAAGAATAACCTTTTTATCTATTAGTGAGAATTGAAGGCTTTCACCATGCTCATGTTTATAAAATGAATGAGAACTAGCATACGCCTTTCTTAGGTAGACGAATGGTCTAAGGCATTAGTTTCACATTAGATTGTGCTCCCAATGATGGGGATATCAGGGTTCGACTCCCTGTTGGTGTGTGGTAATGTTTTTTTTCTCTAAATAGTTTTCCTTTATCTTCAATACAAATGTGGACACACTTCCTTTAATTACAACATTCATCATCCCTAGTAATAAGTTGTTACATAATATGCGTATAGCCTAAACGGGTAGTAAGACTGATGTCAGGAAAACAAAACCTGCCAGATTATATTAGAAAAACTTAGTACGTATCTCACCTCTTTGGTATAGTCAATGGCAATACATTTATTATTGAAAATAATTTGTTTTACAATCAAATTTGAAAACAGGTCAGTTTTAGGCCTACCCTGCCCTCAATGAAGTTTTTTTAGCAAAATAAACGTAATTTGTTAAAAATACAAAGGAAAAACATTGTTTGGAAAACGTTTAAATTATTTTTAACAATTTAATAAGATTGTATCTTCTTTTTTATTCCCTTCTCCTTAGTTTATAAACTATTTTTCTTCTACAATGACGACATTCTTCGGTGAAACATTAGAAATGGAAATAGTTAAGAGGAACTATAATGTGATATACGAACTATTAAATAGATATAATATAAATTAACAAGTTTATAAATACCTTATTAATTTTGTATTAAAGATGATTGATTTTATTTCATACTATTGTATGGATGTTTGAGCAACTTATTTTGTAGTTTTGTTTGGTACTTTATTGTAGACTTGTCCATCCTTATAGATATTAATATTTAAAGAATAACATATATGGCAATGTATAAATCATTAAAATTTCCATTATTAAATCAAGTTTATTGTTGTTGATTTATGTAAGAGGCTTAATATTGCAGAGCCAAGGCACGGATTCTCAGTATTATTAAAACGTCCAAGTTTAATTCTCAAATTTAATTAATTTAACGCAGTCAAATTATTTTTTCTGTTTAATAAATTTAACCCTTTGATAATAATAATAAAGTGTGAGTATTTTTTTGTTAGCTTTGATCCCCCAACTGTTGACTCCAAATAGACGCTTCGATTTTATCTCTTATGTTTATTTTTTGCTTTATTTCTTTTATTATTCATATTGGTACTGAACACAAAACCGGGAAGCTTCTCGAATATATTTTGACAAGGTTATTAATCAAGTTGGCCTAATTTGATTTCCTTACAAGCTTCCAGTCCGAGATAGATTGTAACGTGGGTTAAGCAATGAAAAAGATTGCCCTGTAAATTTTATTTTCATGAAAAAATTGTTTAGTCACTCTCTGTTTACTCATGTCAATCCAATTGTATTGTATTAAAAAAGGTGTTTTTTTATTTCTAAAATTAATGTACTAGTTCTGTTTAAGTAAACATGCAAATAAAATTGTCAAATGAAATTCCGAGCTCATAATAAAATAGGTCAGTGGACCAGTAAGCTATAAAAGCTTTTCGTATAGAGTAAATATGCACTATTTCAAAATAAATCATTCTGGAATCAATTTGCTTTCTTTCAAGAATATTTCGATTAGTAATCAATAAATGACTTTTCAAATAAAATTACACATTATTAAAATTTATTAAGCCTGTGCGAATCCATGATTTTTCATTTCGAGTAGAATCTGAATCTTGGCAAACCACCTCGAATAGATTCCGAATTGAATATCAAGCTCAGAGTTCTTTTCGAATCGAATCAGAATCAAATATCGTAATTAAAAATAGATTTCGAATCAAATCCGAATCGAATATTTTATTTTGAAAATGTTTCAAATCCAAATCAAAAAACATATACTTAGGAGTTTTTGAAAATATTTTGAACTTTATCTTAAGTTAAACAAGTAAACAAAGTTATTTTGAAGATATATGAGTAATATACCACTTATTTTAAATAATATCATCTTATTACCTTATTATTATCATATTAATATATTTTCATGTATTTAATAATACATTGGTATTATTATTACCATTATTTTGTGATATTATTTTAACAGGACTATCAGTTATAAATGCCATTGACTAATATATGCAATATTCTGAAAATTGAAAAATGACACCTGGACACGGGAATCGATTCCCGTGTCCAGGTGTCATTTTTCAATTTTCAGAATATGATATCTAGGTGGAGTAATCCCCACTAATAAGCATAAATAATAGCTCTGGCTATTAATTCTTAATATATGCAAGATTTAAGTCGGACCAAATTCATATGATTTTAATAACAACTTTACTATAATCATCATCATCAGCGTCATCAGTATCGTAATAATCAATTTCTACTATTTTCATCCTGTGGCCACGTCAGTTTAGTAAAATGTTTCCACCTTCCTTTTTCCTTCACCATTTTTCCTGCTTTATTTGTTTCCAAATTTTTCCTCAATCTCACTGTTATCCACTTTTCTTTTTTATCAAACACCGTATTACACTTAACTATTTATTAATTAATGTGTTTCAAATAAAACAAATACTTAACTATTTTACTTAATTCTCTTTCAGTTTATAATTTAAAGATTATAAGTTCCCTACTATCTTCACTAACAAATAGCAGCTGCTAGGTCTGTATGGCTAGATTGCGGGCTGACGCCATAGAATTTATGTATACTGTTTGCTTCTTAATTAAAACGTAAATATTTAATAAAATATAATATTTATATTTAATTTGAAAATACTTAATGAAACGATTCTCAATAAGCTCAAAATAGAGATCACCATTCCTTATAAATGTAAAGGAAGATACAAAGAAATTTCAGAAATTTTAATGTCACTTGAAAAACGTAAATATAAATATTTTCATCAAAACAAAACTGTTCATCTCTTAATTAGTTAATTAACAAGAGAACAACTCGATTCAGTGGCCGTATGGTCTAACGCGCTACTCTCACTGTGTACTAGACTGTCGATGACGGTCAAATCGAGGTTCGAATCTCAGTCGGGTGTTCTGAGGGTGGATTTTTTAAATGGTTTTCCACTTTCCCTCTACGCAAATGTGGGTACACTCCCTACAGGTTTATCATTCATAATCCCTAAAACAATTAGCATAATTAGTACATTGGCATATAACTTAAATGGGTATTAAGACCAGGTGCTAAAAAAACAAAATTCCACAAATAAATGCATTTATTTTCATTTAAAATTTAAAAAAATACAAACGTTTGTTTATTTTTGAATATTATTTTTAAATCTTACATTTTATACGTTAAATATATTCATTTAAAACGAATTAAAATCTAAGTGGTCAGATTTTATATTTAATAAGTATGAGGGCTTGAGGAATGTCGATCTATTGTGAATCTGTAAAAACTTTTCTCTAAATTTATGGGGGAAAAGTACTTAACATTTGCTCCCAATTCTGTTTTTTTCATTAGTTAGTGGCTGGAACAGTAAATATGTTTTTAATTTTTTATAAGAATATTGATATTCTATTGTTATGCATAGTCAAAGTAGAACAAAAACACAAAAATAATCAAAACTATGTAACGTATAAAAGAGTTAGCCTGATATGTTAATGTTCGTTAGCCATAATTAGTATGATATTTTTACATAATTATTGAATTAAGTTCAAGGTTGCTATTCTGTATTATGGTAATCAAAAGGGGATGATGTCTTATTTTATAAATTAAAAGTTCTGGTGTTTTATAGTTTTTTATTTTAAGTAGATAAACAGATTTTGCTAGATATTTCACACGTTGTAAATATTAATTTTAAAACAAACCTACTATTGTAGTATGTGTATGTTAATTCCCGGCACGTGAAATTTATCATAGACCCGACCCACACGGCTCCTCGTCAGTATTGCAAGTGAAGAGATGCGCACTTTGAAATAGGTATATCTAGTGACATCTCCTTCTCGAAACTTCCAAAAAAAAAAGAAAGAAAGGTGTGATCATCCAGGTGCGTCTCTAACTACAAAACTGAGTTCGCTTTTCAAACAGAGACGCAGCAAGATTTCACCATACCTTGCAACTTAACACAAATAAATCTTACTACCCGCTCATATTTATAATATCGTAATTTTGAATTTAGATGTGAATAACAAATTATTTAGATGCATAATTCCATATCATTACAACTACTATTTAACAAACTCAAAAAATGTATTTATAAAAACTAACTTTAAAGAATATGACTAAATTTTAATCATTAAATAAATAATGGTACATAATAATATTTCATAAGCGAACATTTCCGTGAAATTATCAGAAAATGTTACCAAAACTGTAATGAATGAAGCCAAAACTAAAATAATATGAATATATAATGAACAATATATAAAATATTTTAATCAAAAATAAAAGTCAAACTAAATTTTAATCTTTTACTTTAAAATAGTAAAAGTACAAAACCGATAACTATACAGGCGTAAGTCTGTAGCTTATCTGATAAACTGTCGTTAAGTATTTTATAATAGGACTACTGCTATTTCCAAAAGTTTCTGCGTAATATGTTAAATTTGTGATAAAAATAATCATATCTAGATATTTACAGAAAAATATACCTTATATGAGCTCAAATCCTACGTTTTTTTCATGTTGTTTGTATGTGTTCATTCTTGTATAATATAAATTGCTGGTCAAGTTTTACAAAAAAGTAAAAAACTATTACATCTTTTGGAGACTTTTAAATCAACTGAACTCCCACTTTTTCAAGTAGCTTCTACAATGAATTGTGAATATACTTTATTATCATCCCCAATGAGACTGATCACCGATCTCCTCCTGCAAACGTCAAGCTCAAGAAGCGTTATAGAAGATTACCTCTGAAAAAAAAACTATAAAAAAAACTTATATGATAGATTATAAATATTATGTTTGCATATTTCTATATAATAATGTATTAAAGCTATGTAATTTATAGGAGACAATATTATTATAATTTATATTCTTTTGACAACTGAAACATATTGTAGTTATAAACAATCTGGTGGGTTTTTTTCCAGATAAATGATCCTTACATTGTGTGGTTATCGTCTGAAGCTAAACTACTTGGTTCTCTTATGTTGCAGAGACATGTAACTACCCTCTCGGTATGGAATCTGGCGATATCGCCGACTCTGCCATTACTGCCAGTTCTTCCTACGTCCCCAACGTAGGGCCTCACCACGGCAGGTAAAATAAACTACACTCTGATTGGAGTTAAGACCATTTGATCTAGTCTATATTTCGTATCCTCCAGACTCATTCCTACAAATGTGATTTATGTCAGATCTTCAAGTATAGGCTACAGGGTGTACCGTAACATGTGGGATCCACTTTATCGGTGGACAGGAGAGATAAAAAACATTGAAAAAAGTTTGTATTAACATGTGTCTCTGAACCCGCTCTGGTGGCCGCGTGATCTAACGCGCTACTTTCGTGTTGTACTAGACTGCCGAAGACGGGTGCACTGAGGGTGGTTTTCCCTAAATTGTTTTCCAGTGTCCTTCCACGCAAATTCAGGCACTTCCTCTCAATTATACCTTCCTAATCCCTAAAACATTAGTGTAATTAGTATATAGGCGTATAACCCGAACGGGTAGTAAGACACGATAGAAAAAAAAAATTAAGATGTCTCATTTGACCTTGTTTCCGAGCTATAGTCATGTGTGTACTCCAGTAATATGGAGATGCCTAACAATATAGGAAGTATTCTTTAAATTGTAAAAAGACACCTGTCCATGACTTGCGAAAACCGCCGGCTACAATATCTGTGATCAATTAAAATCACTAGATCATGTAGACAAAGATTTCCACACGTCAATTACAGACTCGTCATCCGGACCCCTTGGACAGGTGGTATCCAACTTGTTTTGTTTTTTTTCACCTACCCACAGATCTTAAAATCTGTACCTCTAGAGTTGTTGGTGTATAATGCAAGCTATACATATTCTATAATTTGTTGCCATCCTTTACTGTTTCCATCCTATGGCCTGAGTCAGTTTTTTATTCAAGCCATATATTTTACACTACCGGCTTGCTAGGCCTGTCGTTCTATAAGCCTTATAATATATCTTAGTACAAGGAAAGGCACAACATTCAGTACCCAGCCGTTAATTCAACACGTTGAAAAGGGTAAACCCACATTTCATCAATAATACATTTTTCAGCCATGCCGGGAATCGAGCCCGGGACGCTTAGCTCAATAGGCAGAAACGCTACCAACTGAGCTAATTTGTCGGATCACATTATATAATCTACATCGTAAATAATTTACTTTTAAAATAATCTATTAATAATACATTTTGAATGAGAAATACTTATAAATATATATTTAATTTTACAACCCCCCCACCCCTCCAAAGAAAGCTTCACGTACCCTTTGGCTTACGCATACTCGCATACCCCATGTTGAACACCAACAAGTTAGGGATAAAAATAGCTTGATATGCCATTACTAACCTTAGTGCTAACGAACTAATACCATAAATTGTACGTGTTTATTTCTCATTGTGTGTTTGGTTTCGAGAGTAAAATTTTTTTGAATTATTTAAAAGAGATAGGTTGGGCATAGAAAAATAGTTATTAATGCTTTGGTTTCAATCTGGAATATATATAATTATTATTGATTGAACAGTTTAACTGAAATAGGACTATATGCGTTTAAGACTTAATTGCGTGATTTCCGAATCATTCCTCTCTGCCTTATATAACCCATTAGACGAGCTATAAATTATTAACCGGGGTTTGAAACCGAGTTATACCAAAAATGTTAAAAATTACTTGAAGCCATAAAGTTTGAACCCTAATGAAGACCTTTTCCTTAGTGTATTTTACATACATACATATATATATACATACATACATACATACATACATACACACACACGTGCATATACATACATACACACGTGCGTATACATACATACACACACACACACACACATACATACATACACACATACATACACACACATATACATACACACATACATAGATACATACATACACACATACACATATATATATATACATACATACATACATACACAAATACATATACATGCACACATACACAAATACATATATACATACACAAATACGTACGTATGCGTATGCATACATACATACGCACATACTTACATGCATGCACACACGTGCACACGCGCGCGCACACACGTGCACACGCGCGCGCACACACACGGGGTAGGGGTCGACAAGAAACTGTGAATAAAGCTCAAAAAATTACTCCGAGCATAGTCCATCCTCACTAACTTTCTCAACTTCCCTATCTATGCATACTCCCTTCACTTCAACAACTTCCATACACTAAGTCATACATGATATTTTATTCTTAAGACTCTTAATGTTTCTCATTTTCACACATTAGTCTAAAACATTTAGTCACATCTAACAAGGCCTACCCCTTCTTTTTGATTTACACAAGCTACTTTTATATATTTGCTTCGTCACTTGATCAACATAATCAAACCAACGTAGGACACTTCTTTCACATTTACCTATTGGATTCCCTTTCGAACCACACTTCTTCAGCACCCATTCGTTACTGACCCTGTCCATACGAGTTTTTACACATACATTTCTTAGATTGCTCATTACAACCGCATTCAGCTTGTTCTTGTGTTAATCATAACAATATTTGCGTAAACACAATTTTATATACTGCCATCCTTGCCTCTTTCGATATTACTTCATTCTTTTCAATAGTCCACATATATCCAACCACCCTCAGAGATGCATTTACCTGGCTGTCGATTTTACCATTTCTACAAAACATTGTCCAGATACTCAAAATCATTCATTTGTTCTAACAGTTTTCCATATATTCTAAACTGACTTTTTATAATCAATAATCTATTCACGAACTCCTAAACATGTGTTTGAAATTGAGTGTTATAAGCATATTTACATTTTAAAAGGCATATTTTAAGAGTAAATAGTCATTCAATAAGAGTCGTTAAAATAATATCCTCTTCCTAAAAACCATTAAATTAATAACATTTTAGATTAACACTATTTTTTTAGTTTTTAGTTTTTTCATAATCTAATCTATCAGCATATAACTATACTAAATATTTTAGTGTTAGTTTATTATTTACATGGAGGGCTAGAGTGGTAAACTATTTGGGAAAACAGACCCTTTTTGAATTTTTCTGGAATGTGAGTCTTGACCTTCCAAGCACCAAAATAAACAGACCTATAGGCTGTCGGCATAGCGTATTAGGTTTCCGCTTTACAATGCAGAATATTTAGAAAAAAAACGAGTGCATTGCTTGATTCCGTAGATATGAATCTATTTATTAAGCTTATCATTTATATAAAACATTATAACCATTTTTTAATTTGGTCCTTCATACCATCAACCTAAAAAAATTTCTGATATTATGATTACTCTATGGCCCAATCATTACCAAAAGTCAAATTTATTAAAATATTTATAAAAAATCATAAAAATAGCATAGGTTTGTATGTACCATAGTATGTTGTCTTATATAATGATTTTTGGTTATTATTATTATCGGATTTATTACGATTATGACATAATTCTAAACCTCTTAGGGCCCCAAAATCTCGTCTCCCGTGAACTTTATTGTGATGTCCTTTTTGGTTTTAATATTTTCAATAGAAAAATTTCTTGTAAATTTGCCCTTGATCATGTAGGTATTCATATCCCTTCTCGGGATTCTCGTAATCCAAAATTATTTTTTCTCAATATCTCTTAAAAGGTGAGCCCTATAATATATTGGCCATTGTATCCATAGCGTCAATTTAAGATTTGTTGATTTCGACTTTGAAATAAAATAAAAGCGAAATTCAGATAGTTTTGGGGGGGCGGGGGGATCCCTTATCACTAATTTATCCTGTAGAGGTTCTGGCTCAAATATTTAAATTTACACTATTCTGATTTATTTTTCGTTTATTGTTATTGCTTTTTAAATACCTATGCTTTACTACTCTTTAGTTATTTTTTATTATTTTTATTTTCTACTATTTTCATTATTAATTTCTATTTTTTCGTAACTATTCATCAGTGTATATATATAATTATTTATCTTATTTTCTCATATAATTATACGTGTTTGTAAAGTACCTGTGTACTTTGCAGTTCTGGCCTGCCATAGGTCTCACGACTGTTGGCCAGCACTATAATAAATGAAATTGAAACTATTAAAACATTACACGGGTTGGTCTTCTCACTACACCAGGCTGTGCTTTTTTTTATGACGTTCAACCTCCTAGACTGTCGTTAAAACGTCGTGCCACCATTTGGGAGTAATTTTATAGCACCCCTAAAATAATTCGTAAAAGTCAAACGTTGAGCTTGTGTTTGTAACGTTTTAAGATTTTTTTAACGTGTACAAACCCTTCTAGGATATATATTATATATATACACGCAGATATATTAATTACGATGGTTGTGTAGGGATGAGGAAGGAGTAATTTAGAGCAATTATACCTTCAGTTGAGTGTAGGGTCCACTTGGCGAAAACACCCTAAGTACACCCAGTTGAGATTCGAACCCCGAATTCCCGATTACAGGTAAAATCACCTTTAAATTTAGATGTATTCGAGTTTTAAGAATCTTATATTATAATGTTCGTTTCATTGGACTTCTTTTTCACACGTCTAATAAAATCTATCTAGTTTAATACTGTTTTAAAACTGATACGTTAAAATGTTAAGTATGTCATGTTTGATGTTATCATACTCGTTATAAATATAATATAATTATAATGTAAGCAGTTGTAAATAATTGGTACCATCTAAACTCTAGAGGCACACCAGGATTGAGTTTTGCGTAAGGTGGAGAGAAGAAATTAATAATAAATTACGAAATAAAATGTTCTTACAAGATCCAAATGTTAAATTATATATTTAAATTTAGGCTGTGAAATGTCTAAACTACTTTTCAAATAATTAGTTGCAATCGGTCCCGTTTAAAGATTTTTAAATAAAATATAATAAAAAAATCCCATTTTGATAACACAATTTTCAAAGTTAAATTTTATAAAAATATATCTGTCCCTGGATTTGTTATTAGTCTACAGTAATATAATGTTTTAAGCAACATCATAAAAGTAATTTGACATTGAGACAAATCACAGTCCAATATTTACATTAATAACCTTATCTGACAGCTATAGAAATTACCAATTCTACTTTCATGCTTTTTATTATCAGTTATCTGTATCCGTAGCATGAAAGTAGAGTTGGTAATTTATATATATATATATATATACAGATACAGATAACTGATAATAAAAAGCATGAAAGTAGAATTGGTAATTTCTATAGCTGTCAGATAAGGTTATTAATGTAAATATTGGACTGTATATATATATATATATATATAAAATAGATAAGAAATAAGTACTGTATGATTTCAAGTAAATGTACTAGTATTTGCGTGAATAGGGGGAAGGGAGGGAGGGTGAAATTTGGGGAAAATTACCCTCAGTACACCCCGGCCGAGATTCGAACCTTGATCTCCCCGTCATCCGCAGTCTAGTCCACTGCGAGAGTAGCCCCTTAAACCATGCGACCACTGAAGTGGATATCAGTGGTATTCAGCCTGGGATACGTATACCCTCAAGGGTACGTGAAAACATCCAACATGGTAAGTCAAATAAAAATAAAATGAAAAATGCATATCATTTGATGATAAACACGAGATAGTCAGGGCCATTTTTAAGGCTAGCCACAAAAGATGCAATTTATTTCATTTATTTGTAGGATAAAATACGTATAGCTTGCATTAGGTACCAACCACTTTGGGGCTATAAATCTGAATATAAATTGTATCTGGGGGTACGCTAGCAAAAAAGTTTGAATACTATTGACTTAAGACCATCGCCCACCGAAGCGGATTAGTCTCGCGTATTAATATGTTAAGTCATGTGATCATCAGCCAATCAATTTTATAGATATGTTTAATATCTATAAAATAACACCAACAATAATTAAAATGTGAGGTATTTAACCCGAACGGTTAGTAAGACGTGATGCTTGAAAAAAAATTCTATGTTTACCGCAAAATGTTTGTATTTTCTAAAGGTTTTATTGTAGTAAAATCCTAATGTAGTTCTAAGTGCAAAAATTGACTGTGAGTTATTACGATGACACATCAATATAATATAATTATAATGTAAGCAGTTGTAAATAATTGGTACCATTTAAACTCTAGTTGATTTACCTCCCCTTCACCCTCCCATCCTTATCTCACCCTACTGAGTAAGAATAAAACTTGATAAAACTATATCACGAAGTTTTAGAGCCGGCTATATTTCAATGAATGGACCTACCTGTGGGTATTACTATATCAGGGAATGCCCTACACTATCTCACGGAGAAAGAGAGAGGTTGGTAGGTTTTATGATGCTCTAGGGACCTTTGACCCTCCTTCTGGAGGGCACTACTTTCTAGGCTTGTGTCCAGGAGTACTATTGTACTCTATGCATCTTGCGCACATAAATCAACAAGTGGGATGAAAGAGAAACCCGAACACTTGAGAGCAGCCCTACCACGGCCGATAGTTCAACATTGCTGAGTCTTCTTTCTCTAAGATTATCACCCTTTCTTACCCCCACCACGTCTGGACGCGTTCGAGCTACTCGTATTTATATTAATTGGCGGTACGCTGCTATGGTAGGCATTAGGAAAGTAGATTTAATAGAATATGTACGATTATTTGCATGGAGAGAGAGATAGTGGAAGGCGATTTATAAAAATAAACATCTTTTTTAATACACATTAGTCCAGGCCGGATTTAGAGCTATTTAGGCCCCAAGATTAAACAAATATTTTCATTTTAAGCGATCTGATGTTATAATTTTTTCTTTAAAAAATTAACCGTTAATATTTTACTAAATATATTATTTAAATAACTAAATATTATCATCAAAGTAAGTCATTTCCTTAATACGAAGCCTTCCTTAGTGGTGTAGCTAGCTAACGCGCTAGTTTCATCTTGAGCTAAGCCGCTGGTGACGGGGATATCGAGGTTCGAATCTCGGTCGGATGAACTGGGGTGGTCTTTTCTAAATTGTTTTCCACTCTTCCTCCATGCAATTTCGGGTTCGCTTCCTCTAAATTCAACATTCCCAATTTCCAACCTATTAAAGTAATTAGTACTTAAGCGTTAAGCTAAAAAATTTTTTAAATGGAAGTGTACATTCTTGTCAGACCCAATATAAATCCATTTTATGAGTCTAAATTTACAAATGAAGAGTTTAATACAGAGATGTATTGACTTTAAGATGTGAAATTGCTATTGAAATTACAACAATAATTTTTACCCAAATCTAAAAGGTCAACACTACCCAACCCTCCCCCCCTTCCACCCCAGCCTCCCCCCAGGCACCCACCACATCTCCGGGACTAGTGAGGGTATGGGGACCAACTCCTTGAAACCTTACTCAAAAACATCTCCCCCCCCCTTCCCATAATCCCTTCCATCCCCCCTTTTACTCCACAAACGCATCTCTGGAACAGTTTCTTTGTGTTTTATTTATTTGAGACATTTTTGTTTTCCTTAGCTTAGACAAAATCTTTAGAAAAGAGAACTTTTTTTTATCTATGTTCACTAAAGTACTGTGCAATTCACGTTCAGGTTTTCTAGTACTTATAGTTCCAGATGTTGCCACTAAATTAACTTGAATCTAAGGGTGTTGTTTAAATTTTGAAAATCTCAGTCTCAAATATTTGTTTCCTGCACCTGCCATTAGTAGGTAGTTAATATTTTGTCAGAAATAAGTAAAAATATATAACTATGATAAGATATAAAAAATGTTAAGAAAGATCTTAGCGTGACTTCAATCTATTGATTTAATAAACATTTTTATTGCAACAGATTATGGAGGCCCTTTGGGCGTTATCCCCAGTCGCCTTCCTTTAAGTCCGGGACTCCTTATAATCATCGAACTAGTCTAAATGAACTTGATAACTAGGCCACGGACACACTGGTATGACTGATGGTGTTTTTTGATCCTTGTCGATTATTTCAAATGTTTGAAAACAACTTGTTTGGAGTGACCTCTAGGAACCAGTCAGTAAGAATGTTATCTAAAGCGTGAGTTTTGAGGTAAGCGCTATTGTCAGTAATGGAGAGATCTAAGGGTGGAATATTGGTACTGAAGTGGGTTTTATATCTCCCCTCCTCACCAATGAGAATTTAGTTTCTCCAATTTATATTAGTCTCCTTAACGCTACCCTATGGACTAATTCGTTCAAAAACTTTTGTGTTAAAACGTATTACATCTTCAAAAAAAAAAACTA
>CABFWB010000109.1:274361-287996 GCA_902151455.1 Timema bartmani | reverse complement strand
AACCTCATAATTTCCCCCCCCCCCCCTCGCCCGCAACAGCTGATATTTGTGGAGTTGTGGGCGAAATGCCAAAAATGAAAAGATGTTTTATTTTGTATGTTGTCTTGACAATCAATTAGTGAGTTACACAAATATTACAAATTCAGTGGAGTTCATTGTGAATTTGTAATTGTGATGATCGCATAGTATTTGTTTTATTATCGAAATCAATTATGCCACCCAAACGAAAAGCCAACGTTCGGGCAGGACAACGTCTGTTGGGTCCGCTAGTATTATAATATAATCTTGAGTGCTCCCAGATTCAAACTCTGACTTTCCATCAAATGTAACCAGATGCTATGAAAGTATAACGCCTTATACCACTCGGTGTCTATTACGTTTAATCTCCTAAAGTATTTTACACGCAATGAAAGTGTAAATACGTTATTTATATATCGACGTGTCTAAAAGCCCAAATAATATTATAACTTAATATCAACTTTTCTTAATCAATGATAATAATAATAGCACACTTTTCAGTAGCCAGAAAATAATTATAGTTACAACAAATTTATATTTATTTAGTTTTTTGCTATCGTGACGATTATTCCAGTATATTCTGAATGATATGTATTGCTATTAATGTGATTTTTGTAATTAATAAAACTGGCCAGAAATGTATACTATAATATTTAAGCCATAATGAGCTTGTTAGTTTACAACCCATTTTAGATGGTAGATATCTCAAGTAGTATAATATATGCTTTTTAATAAGGATGATTTATCATCATCGTTTTCTAAAAGCCAGTACTAGTACCTGCAGCCACATATCTCGTTCCTCTACGATCCTCTTAGTGTCAGTATGTGAAAATGTTAAATGCACCCCAGCTCATTGATTATGTTATTTAGGAAGGAAAACCTAGGTATGGATGTGGTATCGAAAGAAAAGTATCGATACTGTAATCATTTAAAGTTGTCATATAGCTAGGGGGTCAGTTAATTATTATAACTCTTTAAAGCAATAATCATAATACCACCATGTAAATAAAGGTATTTAATATGTTAATGTTCACTTATTATAATAGTAATTCATTTTTAAAAAAAGGTGTAACTAAGTGGTGTTAAACTATATATTTAAAGTAAAGCTTAAGTCATACAGACTATAGTCATTTGGGAACCGCGTGATATAATTGCTTTCTACGCATTTCCTTAGTCAGAGTGGATATTGTGAGTCCTTAAGTACAAAGTGAGCAACCAGTGGAAATCACCTCAGTCATATGCTCCTCCACGAAATGATGGTTGCACAATTTGTACTGCGTGTCTAGAAACTTCCACAGATAGAAAGGGGAGGTATATAAACCCCTGATATCTAGAAATCGGGGCTCTTCTGTTATAACTGTCATACTGAATGTATGTAGAAGCACGGGCTGTATTACTCTTCATGTGAATCAAGAACGTGTCATATACTTTTGTTATTATTTAATAAAAGTGTAAGAACATAAGTCTTCATCAACAACATCTGATTATTTCTTTGAGTCCAGAGGTTCCTATCAAGGATTTGGAATTGAAACGAGCCTAATAGTTCCCTACCTCGAGTTCCCAAACCTGAGGGATACAATAAAGTATAGGAAGAAAAATATCGATACCGTAGTAGTATCGAAAGATAAGTATCGATAACAATAAGTATAGGTATCGAAATGTTAATATTGAAAATAAATTGGGTTTTTTCAAGTAATAATTTCAACGTTTGCATGATAATAATTTTCTAAAAATTGAAAAATGACGCCTGGAAACGGGAATCGAACACGAGACCTTTATCTTAGTAAGCCAATGCTCTTACCACTGAGCTATCCAGGAGTAGTCCCCTACCCAGGGTCATTCTTCACTCATATTTTAAGACAGAGTCTATGGTGGACGTGCGAAAATCGTCAGCTTTATTCACGAGCCATCAGATAACGCAGCCATCTTCAACTCGGTAGTTGGCTTATTACTGCCACTCGTACGATTATTATTATTATTATTATTATTATTATTATTATTATTATTATCGTACGGATACATATTAAGAATCAAATGGCCGAAGCTATTATTAAATTAGTAATAATTAGTAAGTTAATAATAGCTTCAGCTATTTGATTCTTAATATGTATCCGTACAATTATAATAATTGTACAAATGGCAGCAATAAGCCAACTACTGAGTCGAAGATGGCTGCGTTATCTGATAGCTCGTGATATTAATATAATCACACACTTGTAGCCAACGATTTCCACACGTCCATCATAGGCTCTGCCTTAAAATATGAGTGAAGAATGACCCTGGGCACGGGACGATTCCTGGATAGCTCAGTGGTAGAGCATTGGCGTACTAAGCCAAAGGTTCCGGGTTCGAATCCCGTGTTCAGGTGTCATTCTTCAATTTTCAGAATATGATATCTAGATGGTGAATTCCTCTCTAAAATTAATAATAGCTTCGGCTATTTGATTCTTAATGATAATAATTGTTTATTCATATTTAGCACTGACATTTATAATGATTTAACAAGATTATACTATATTTAGGCCTATCGCGTCTATGTTATATGTTAGAACTTGGAAGGTATGATAGTATTGTATGATGGATATTATAAAGGCTTTTACCCTACCAGATTTCAAAATTTATATGAAAATGTAGCTGATGGAAAGCTATTTAATAGCTAAACATAATTATCATTATATTTTTTCAACCTATTTGTAAACTTCTTTAACCATAGTAAACATTTAATCCAAGTATGAGTTAAGCTAACAAAAAAGTTGTTTCTTTCGATGCCATAGTGTGATTACTATTATCAGTAAAACTATCAGAAAAAAAGCATTAAATAAAAGAATACTAGTATAGAAAGGAAAATATCGATATTAGTAAAGTATCGATATTTGTTTCATATCCCTGAACCCAGTTCCCTAGCATCTTGCCTTCAAAAAATATAATGGAGAAAGCTGTTCTGTTTCAATATGAGCTCAAGGAGCTTCGTTTTCCTCTCTCCTACTGTCCTCAGTAATTTCCTTTTCTCGTTTATTTCTTTTAGAATTTGTTCATTACTCTTCCTAACTGTCCGGCTTGTTTTTGTTAGCCTTCTCCAAAACCATATTTCTGCAGCTTCAGATCTTGTTCTTTTCTGTTTATCTCAGGTCCAGGTTTCACATCCATGTCAGCACACTCCAAACAAATATCTTAACACAATTTACTCCTAGTACTTATACTGATGTGTCATTAAAAGTAGAGCAAAAACAAGCTTGTTAATCAAACCAGAGAGAAGGAAAGGATGGTCAAGGGTGAATATTGTTAAAAAAAAACACCTTAGACTATACAATTAAATATGTGTGTATATGTGTACGTGTACATATATGTGTATATGTATGTGTATAATGAACGCTACTACACACAAACTTGGCTTACAATAACGGTGAACTATATTTAATTTTAAAGAGTAATCCTATGAAACGCGTCATATCTTAGCTGTCATTCCACCATCTGAGGTAGCTAGCTATATTTTGGTTTACTGGTCTGGCCACATCACGTGTCTCTCCTGACGGGCTAGCTTGGAGTGGTACCAACCTAAATTATCTAGTTCACTGGGCGTGTACTGCGTTATAAAATGCACTAGTTTGTATCGCTTTTGGTGTTTCCTTAACATGATCATTACAACATTAATGGGAATTTTTTTCATTATTATTATTACTATTATTATTATTATTACTATTTATTATTATTATTATTATTATTATTATTATTATTATTATTATTATTATTATTATTATTATTATTATTATTATTACCAGGTTAATTTGTTTGATTTATTTTACTCACCCAGCATTTTATAAAACTCACTAAATATTCATCACAATGTGTTTTAATCACAACACTAATACCACTATCGGAAATATATATTAAAGTAAGGTATCTTTCCTCTCACTAGTGGTAGTCAAACTTTGCAGAGGTCTAAATGGCTAAATGGTTCAAAAAAACTGTTTCCGGCCACCTCGAACCAAACCACAGGGTAGTGCAATATATAGGGGCTGAAAATATTTATAGAGATTCATCGTGAGATACGATCAAAAGGGGTGAAGGTGGGGTTGAGGAAACGTGAGAGGGGAGAGGGGAGTGTATTTTCTCTCTCTCTCATTTCCCCCTTGGAGAATTTAGGGTGCAAGGAATGAATGTAACCATGTTGCTCACATCCAGAGAGGTTCCTGTAATATTGTTTTCGTCCTCCCAGAGGTCTTCTTCCTTCCTTCTGAGTAGAGGAAGAAGTCTTCCATGGACCCCGGGCGTACCCTCCCCCTCCCCTCCTAACCATTCATAATGGAAAGTAAAGCTTCCTCCTCCAGGCAAACCCAGAAGGGTGGCGGCTACTTTCACCCTTGCCCTCGCCGGTCTTACCTCTCACCGCTGCATTGGTCTGGACCTATAAGAGAGAAATGTTGTATACGCTGTGTTAGCTAGTTAGCAGCGGGAGTGCTTCGACTACTTAGACATGTGTAAGGTTTCTATGGAAGGTAGGAAAAAGGAGGGTTGGGGATAAGGGACCGGAGAATCTCACAAAGACGCCATGTTTCGGAACTTTGTTCATTATAGCTTCCCTCGGCAACTCTGTTGTGGCTCCTCTTTGCTTCATCGCAGAAGCCTGTCACCATATTTCTTGTCACCATCATTGTTAACATCAACTGGATGAATGTTTGCCGATAGTTACGCTTGTCACAATCGGACCCGTTTATCGTCCAAGTAGAGGTTTGAGGATAAGTTCAACGTGAGAAGGGGAATTTATCGATATAATTTAATACTTCATCAAATTTAGTGATCAGAGTAACACTGTCCCAGTATTTCTGAAGTCGACACTGGTTGTTTCATTGTATATGGTAAGTCCTTAAACTGAATGGTTGATTTGTTTCTAGGGTTATCGTGCAAGTTAAAAAAAACACGCATAAGTCAATTAGTTCTTAAACACGATGTATCTATTTATACAGGGATGTTCGTTTTAAAGGGTTAAACGGGTTCTGTTAATGAAGATACTACCGTATTGAGAAAGTTAAACTTGTATGTTTCTCTGACAAGCGGTATTAATTGATTATACTTTGATTTCCATTTAGTAATAGGCAAGTTCACTGTTCACTAACAAGACACAGCTGGCGCTAAATATGGGAACATACAAAATGGCAATGACACAATCAGCAGTGTGTCAAGTTGAGTTCACGCTTGAGAGATACCTTTGTTAGTCGCATGTCGAAGCACCACCACCGCCTACAGTGGCCCCATGGCTTCTTTGGTGCTGACTGACAGTTCACAGCTGATTTCTGACAGTCAACATTTAGGTATATACCTAAATGTTGACTGTCAGAAGTGACAGCTGCTAAACACATGTTTTTTGCAGATCATATGGTTCGGCGTAGAGATACATAATTTGGTCCGTTAGCTTTTCAAAGCCATCAGCTGTCAGCTGTGAGCTGTCAATCAGCACCAAAGAAGCCATGGGGCTACTGTACCTATGAATCCGCGAAAGTCAAGGACATACTGTATTAATTTTCTTACTTTGTTATAGCGTTAGATCTATTTTTAAATATATTAATATTCCTACTGTTATTTTATATTTCACGTTTTGAAATCTTTAAGTATGGGAGGGACACAAACATAAGTTATTAATAATATATTTATATTATATTATATTATATTATATTATAATGTAATAGATATATATCTATACACTTGTTTACAAAGAGCACTCAAAAATATAGTTGGTCAAAAAATATTATTAATATCTGATTACGAACTAAAATGTGAAATGTTGATTAATCTAAACAATATAATTTCCTGATGTATGTATGTATGTGTGTGTGTCTGTCTGTTTGTCTCTACACAGCCTCAAGAAACCGACCTTTAAACCTAAAACTTTGCACACTTATAGTATAGAGACCACGGGTGACAAGCTAACTGAACTGGATTTTCGATTTTTTATATTATTTTTTTCTCATATCAAGGAAAAGTTATTTTTTTAAACACCACGTCCAATTACCCATTCGGGTTGTACGCGTATGTATTAATTACGTTAATTGTTTTAGGGATTAAGGAGGTTATATTGAGATGAAGCGTGCCAGCATTAGTGTGGAGGGAAAGTGGGAAACTATTTTGTAAAAACCACCCTCAAGACACTCGACCAAGATTTGAACCTATATCTCCCCGTCATCGGCAGTCTACTCTACTGCGAAAGAGTGTGTTAGACCATGCGGCCACCAAGGCGGGGAAGGACGAAGTATAGTATTCGTGACAGTTGAGAATATGACGAATCTATAAGTTTTATTTGTGTCTGACTCCAAAAAATTTAATTTCACAATACTCTTTGTCCCCATGTTAGTGTCCGATTGTCCCGATTGGGCCATTAATACTGTGTTAAAATTTTATATCTAGATATTATAGGGCAATATCTCAATACTATTTTATTTTGTTCCTAGCTCTTAAATTAAGGATAATTTACTGATGAGTGATTTTTTTTTAGCACCAAATTTTTCTAGAATGGTTCTAGCAATTTTGTTTAAAATAAATATCTAGGAAGGGTTTGACCTCCTAAATAAAACTGCCTATCTGGGTTTTGGATAAAAATGTCTTATAGGATAGCTACCTGATGAGTGATTTTCGAAAATTTGAAATATTTTTAAAATATCTAGAACGATTTTGTTTAAAATGTATATCTGGGAAATGTTTAACATGATAAATAAGACTATTAATTGGTTTTTTGGGATGAAATTCGTTTAAGAATAGCTTACCGATGGCTGGTTTTTTAATTTGAGTATTCTAAAAACTGGATTTAGCCATTTGGTTCAAAATATTTATATGCTAAGATATGTGTTCACTATATATATATATATGTGTGTGTGTGTGTTTCCATTAGTTTTATAGTAGTTTACCGATGATTGATTTTTGTAAAAGTGGATTTAAAAAAAACTCTAACTATTTTGTTAAAAATCGGTATCAAGGGACTATTTCACATGATATAATGATGATGATGATGATGATGATGATGATAATAAAGATGCATGGTTATTTTTCTAAAATAAATAAATTTAAGAGTTGTTTCAATTTTAAACTCTTCGAAATTGGCCTTGAAAATGGAGCTCAAAATGGGTGTATGGGAATTGTTTCTTATGGATCTAAAAAAAAATTAGGCTAGTTTATATACAAATAACCTAGTTTTGAAAATTTGATATCTGTTGTAAATATTAGAACAAGTTGAACAAGATGATTATATATAGAGTCTTTACTGTGATTAACAAGTTGATATGTTTGTTTTTATGAGGTAGTTTACTGAAATTCTATTTCTGAAAGTTTCTTCTTAGCCATATCAAACACACTACGAGAAAATTTATTGTTTTATAACAAACAACATAATTAATTTCGTTCACTCTCGTTTTATTCACTCGTACGTAATAACTGACAAAAACATACTTTTCTTTACAAACAAACCTCCCATGCGCTTATCGATTTAAGATGAGGTTTTGTTAGTTTAGTTAATATTATTATTATTAACCTGTCCGACACCTTAGCTCACTCGGTAGCTTATTTGTCTACTGAGCTAATAGGCCTGGGTTAAATTCTTTGAAGGTCAGAAAAATATATAATAGTTGAAATGTGGGTTTCCCCTTTCACAGTGATGAATTTTTGTCCGGGGGTCAGTGGTCGTGTCTGTTCTATATTAAATTAGTTTATAAATCGTGTTCTGCTATAATCAGTCAGTTCAGAAAGTGAAAGTTAAATACCTCAAATAAACAAATAGAAAAAATATAGTCAAACTGTCGTATGTAGGTCTTAAAACTAGTATGAAATATGTACACACCTTTAATTTAAATTATAATTAGTCATTTGCTTTTATGTATGATCCCACAGCTATATCCGAATGTATATAAATATAGTAAAAGTTTAAAGAAACCTTTAATAAGGTAGGAAAATATCAACGAACTTTAATTAAACTACTAAAAATTTAACCCGGAAACTTGAAAAAAAATTAGAATTTATTACATTATGACTACAATTGCTATATCAAAAATTTGATTTCTTTTGTGGAAACAACTCTCACCAAATTTTCGAATTGAGTGATTTATTCCGCATAAATATTTATCACCTGTTAATTCGAGTGGTACTGTACAATGTACATGGCAAGAAAATGGGAAAGGCACACATAATCTCATGAATTATGCATATTTGACGAGTTAGTAAGCGTATAACCACTGCGATATGCGAGAACATTATAAACCACCACGGACTAACTATTCCATGTAATGTCAATATAATAAGTAATCGTGTATAGTGGGCTTTATCTAATACACGAACTCTTAATTATCATAATATTATTCTCTTGACCCTTCTTTGGCTCTAAATACCATCAAAACTTTGCATTGAACATTACTAGGTACATTTTTTTTTTTCAAATGATGCTCTTGTACATTTTTAATCACCCACATCGGTGGTGTCGTGATATTAATGTCAGTGTTAATGGTTTGATTTGTCATTGGGCTAGAGATCAGGGTTTAAATCCTGATCCGATTTGACCAATACTTTTTTTTTCTAAAGGGTATCCATCCCTTCCTCCACACAAATGCTGTTACACCTCCCTTATCTCCACCCTGCTTTTATAAATGGGTGGAAAAGCTCGAACGGCAGTAAGACGTGTATCATGCAAAAAAAAAACCTGCACGCTCACTTTATAATATTAAGACCAATGGCGACTTAATCCCTCCTCCCGCTATTCCTTATATTATGTCCACGCATTATCTTGGAGAGAGATTGGTAAAGCAGCAAAGAAACACACATGTAGAAAAAAGAGCCTAACTGCTCCTTGCTGGAATTTTAACGCTCAACCTCCACGTCAAATGCGATCATGTGTAATGCGAGCCATCTTCCACTGAGGAGGACATGTTCATGACAGTCATACAACAGGTGAGTGTGTGGTGGCCGCTTCATTCTGGGATTTGCTAGGAGCGGTCATCTCGCAAATGCTAGACAAGTGATAGGTCCACTTTAGAAGTGTCACCATCATTCGTTTGATGATGAGAAGGAAAATCACAATGTAAATAAATTCCTTCTATTGCACCCAACTTGAGGTCAAACCTGAATCTACTGTTCTATTTAATAGGAAATCCGCAACAATATATTTCATTTAAACTCGATATCAAACCAAAATAAAGTTAAATTATCAAAGGATTAAATATTTACATTTATCTATAATATATTGATTACTGTACAGTACATTAAGATGTTTTGTTATTCATAGCTAATTGGAAAATTATGAAAAATCAATGGTTCTATCCTAATAAAAATTTGTTTACTAATAAGATTTCATTTACACAATTTGTCCATGCTTTTTACGCAAAATGAGCGTAAATTGTATCAAACATAGTTTAATGCACTAAATCTAGTTGTTTTTAACCAAGTATTCTTTTCCAAATTTTAAAATATTACATTGTACTCTAGAAATCATTTTGAAAGAAAAGGTGGTCGAAACCAATATTTTTTTATATTTGTATTTATTTACTAGTTTGAGGCAATTAATGTGTACTTTCTGAACTGACTTATTATATAGTACACCATTAAAACCAATACATCTTCAATTATTGTTTAATATAAGTTGATTTTTAGAGAAACACTTTAGAGGATGTATCTCTCTGAAACACTTATTTTTAAAGAGGCTTTTTTTTTTTTTTACATTTTTACCCATTTCAGAGAAACCTGTTTGCCTAGCCTTTTAAAAAAACTAGAATGAGCGGTTGTAATAAGAACACTCTCTGAACTATCAAAGTCAGTTATTTTGCTAGAAAAATGTGTTAAAAGCAGAAGAATTCAAAACAAAGGAACCGACTTATCAGTACACTATGCCAGCCAGGGACGCTTTGTATACGGTAATTAACCCGCCTTGGTGGCGTAGTTGGCTAACGCGCTAGTCGTGTTGAGCTCAACCGCCGAGGACGGGGAGATCGAGGTTCGAATCTCGGTCGGGTGAACTGGGGGTGGTTTTTCCTAAATGGTTTTCCACTCTCCTTCCACCCAAATGCGGGTTCACTTCCTCTAAATTCAAGCCCCCTAATTCCTAATCCATTAGCGTAAATAGTACTTAGGCGTATAACCCGAACGGGTAGTAAGACGCGGTGCTAAATATTATTAAATATTATTATACGGTAATTCTTTGCAAATACGTTCATCATTTTCCTTTCGTTTTGATGAAATTTGAACTGGTCTTGCCTCAAAATGTAAACTACATTTGGCGCTTTATATTTCTGTCGGAGCTACAGTTCTCTAGAAACAGCGATCAGAGATGCGTGAAGCAGTAATCAGAATTAGCAATCTTGTCAAGGATAGAATGTTAATTAATGTTGGAGCAATGGGTTTTAGTGGTTGCATGGCTGGTGCGTGGAGGGGTTGAGGAGGGGAAAGGAGACAGACGTAGCGATGGTTGAAACGTCTTCTGACTTAATCTCCGGGAGCGAGGAACGAGTGAGTTTTCGATGTCAACATCACTGCGGCGTCGCGTCAGTGGCGTCTCTCCCACTGCAACCGTCAATCAAACAGCATCGCCAAGAGATTTAGCGCTGTTGGGTTGTAAGTGTGTATTGTGCAAATGAGGGATAGGGAATGACTGTGTGTGTATGTGGATGTGGGATATAAAAAAAAAAAAGAAAGAGCACCCTGACACAATAAAACTTCTTTTCAAAGACTGGCTGTCAGCTATCTTTGTTTTGTGCCCTGTTCTCCGTTGAATCCAGAGAGACTCAACAAAAGTTCGGCTATTTTTCTTTGAATACATTTTATACAGTCTTCTACTTTGTTTTTTTATTAGTGTGCTATAAAATTCTGGTTATTGACAATTTAAATTATTTCCTAATCATAAAAAAATCAATATGTGAAGCTGGGATTAGCTTTGGTCAAGGATTTAAACGTCTTTGGATACATCTTTCATTTGCTTAGATATATTTGAATAGTACACCTGGTTACTGGAATGGAACCCGGAACATTTGGTCTAGCTCAAAAATTATTTACCACTAAACTATCCAGTCATTGTTTAGTACTTAGGGTCAATCATCAGTAATGATTTTAAGAATTGATTCTACAAATCAATCTGTAGTTTAGTGTACCAATTAATAGGTTCTGCTGTAATCTGCACCGATTGTCACATTGACTAAGTCTTCTGTCATGTATAGTTTTATTTTATGGATACAGAAAGGTTTGGGCTAAGATCCTAGTAGAGTGTACTTAAATGTGTAATACCTCCTCCTTGATACTGAGTGTAAGATTCTTATAAAGTCTAGGCCTACATTCCTAGTCCCTATCGCTTCCTTGTAAGTATACAAACGGGTATTAGGAGACTTTCTCACTCATTTACCTATAAATGGAGATATTTACTCAAAGCTCGTAAAATATGTGAGACCAAATAATAGACATTGCTGCAGAAACATTCCCCCAAAGCTAAAAAATTAAATAATATGCACTTTTAGATAAACATATCGAGAAAATGGGTATATCCCTGTTCACCAAACATTATAACAATCAATTTTCCAGACATAAATTTAAAAAATGTATTTTCCATTAACTCAGAAAATAACGGTTGTATAAAAATATATTTCATATAAAAGTTTTTTCATTTTGAATAGTAGGCCTACCTACCACAACTTTATAATTATGAGTTATTCCGTATCTCAAAGAAATGCGGAGATATCAAAATTGGAAATTTACTCTTATGTAATGTATCCTCAAAATAATTTTCCTGGCAATTTGAGAGCTGCCATTTTGTTTGTAATGTTGAACAGTACCTTAATATGAAATTTAATCAATCTTTAGAGCAGATTCTGATAAAATCTTTTTTTCTCTTTTCACCCTTAAGTAAACTACACTTAATTTTATGGTAGAGAGATAATTTCAAAAACCAAAGACCTTAGGAAAACCCTAGATACCAGGTTTTAACTTGATCGCTAAAATGGTTCCATGGCTCTATTACCATTAACAGGCAGAAATACAAACAGATGGCATTAAAAAAAAAACTTTATAATGTTCAGGAGGTCATGAAACGTCGAGTACGTTTTTTTGACCATCACAATACTTTCTCTGCCTGAGGAACCGAGAAAAATGATATATAACTATAGGTAGACTTGCCTAGCCAATTTTTATTCCCGAAAGCATTAAGATGTTCGTGTCAAAGTCATCCCTAAAGTAACTCTTTTCTTAAATACCCACCTATAAATTTGTTGGGTGCACCGCTTATTACTATCTGTTCCGGTTATTGACATATTAATTTATATTTATTAACTAGGTAGGAGAAAATTAATATAGATAGTAAACGCCTTTGCGCGGATGGACGGTGATAAACCATTTATAAAACCAACTTCATTACACACGACAATGATTCGAATACCGATTTCCCTATCACCATCATTCAATACTGTCTAATTATGAAAAGCTTATGATTATTTGACTACCAATGTAATTAAAATTAAGTGCATTTTAAGGCTTAATATATCAAAGATTTAACTCATTACTGAATCACATTTTAAATTAGAACATTTTGTATTTATATGCTTTTTTTTTAGGTATTAGTTTTTGAAATTTAAATTACACCTTAGTACATTAGAACTAAAGGAGAAAACTAATATTAAAAAGTATTAATATTAGTTAGTTTCAATTAAACTCTCCCTTCATGTAATGCATGGAAACTAGCTTATAAAAACAACACTAAAACAGTTTGGTTTTATTGGTTTGGAAATGGATTAGTTCAGAAAAGTAACTAGTGAACTGAAAATACAAAAGAAAATATAATAAAAAATGCAATAAATTGTTCTAAAAGATGCACATAATAATTTGGAAGTATTAATCTTATCAATATAAGTATTGTTTATTTAAAAAGATCAATATTTAAATAATTTATATATTAAACATTTCAAATTAAATAGGATATTGTGAATTATTTAATAAACAAAACCTCATATAAATATTTGTATTATTGTAATATTATTGTAATATTTGTTTTTACTTATATTTTTAAGTAATAGGCAGAAATAACTAGATATAAAGTTATATTTTGTAATCACTAAATTTAAAACGTGACAATGTAAGAAATAATTGAAATTGTTCAGAGTAAATACATTTTAAAAGTTTATTTTCATCCCATATTCCCACATTTGAAAATTCCTAATAATTGTAAAGAAAAAATATAGTTTTTTTTAAATTTAAATGATAGCAATAATTTTCACTGAAATAATCTCACACTAAAAAATAAAATTTGTGCTGAAAAAATACAATCACTATTTGAACGGCCCAACCAAAGGCGCACTAGTGACAAGCTACTACCTTCATTGTTAATCCTTGCCATTAGATTAACTTGCAATAGTCAATCAAATAAGCCATTACTATATTTATTCAGCTTTTCTGCTCATTTGCAGCCCTAACACAATCCATAGTCGTGCATAGAACCTAACAAGCCGTTGACAGCTTTGTTCCGCCAAATAATTATATGAGCTCTAAAATCAACAGTCACGCTCATAAAACAACAAATTTATTCAAACTCGACCCAACTACGGATAAAAAAAAAAAAACCAACCTAAGCCCCCATTTAGGAAATAAGCTCTTTTACACAAACATGTACCTCAC
>CABFWB010000109.1:250269-267624 GCA_902151455.1 Timema bartmani | reverse complement strand
GGGGGGGGGAGAGAGATCGGGGATCTAATCCCAGTCGACTGTATTAAGGGTGGTTTTCACTGATTTTTTTTCCACTCTCGCTCCACACAAATACGGGTACACTTCCTATGAATTAAACCTTCTCAACCTAAACGAATACATAGTCGTAAATTCTGAACATGTTGTAAGACGAATAAAAAAACTTATAAATGAAAGAATGAAGACCATCAGATCAATCACTTATTTAAAACATTAGAATAGTCTAGCATAAATTCACAAAAGCCAGAAACTAATTGGGTCTATGAAGTTATTGGGAGGAGCTGTCCATCATAAGGATAAAAACAAACGTGAGAGGAGGAAAATACAAATAGCAGTTCAATTCGTGTTGTGATCCTCCTATTAAATTACATCATTCGAGTCGTAAAAATCCATTCTTCGCTTAAATATCAGTTACCTTTCGTTTCCCGGGCATTTAGGTTTGAATGATAAACCCAAAATATGTGCTTTCTTTTTTACTATTCAGAGTGGAAAATTTCAACTTTTTTTTAACTATGTTTATAAGTCTATATATGTGTATAGGCTCATAAAAAACTTATTTTCATCCTGGTAGAAATAAAACTTTTGTACTGTTAATGGTTTCATCAATATTTAACAGGGCTGCCACGTACCCGGAAAACCAGTAAAACACAAGGAATTTTGCAAAATCTAGAAAAAAAAAATATTTGAACGTTTGTTAATTTGGGGCATTTAACTGGAGGATTAAAATAGTAGGTATTTTAATGGATGAAAGAGTGAACTTAAGTACCAAGTGCACTTATTCAAATATGTCTTATTATCCATTTTTAACAAGGGCTGTGACCCACCCGGGTGGCCACCTGATCTAATGCGCTACTCTCGTGTTGGACTAGACTGCCGAAGACGGGGAAATTGTGGTTCAATCCTGGTCGGGTGCACTGGGGGGTGTCCTAAATTGTTTTCCACTCTCCATCCACGCAAATACGGATGAATTTCCTCTAAACTAAGTCTTCCTAATTCATAACCAATCAGTGTAATAAGTACATAGGCATATAACCCGAATGGGTAGTAAGATGCAGTGCTAAAAAAAAAGGGCTGTGAAGCGACAGAAGTTGTATTTCCCCACAAATCTTAAATCATTCTGTCTTAAACATGAGTTATATGACTTAAAACTAGTCAGTTTGAAGACAAATTAAAATTTTATATTCTTTTCTTCAATATAAGATGCTTGGGAAAATGGGAATTCCTTCTAGAACGTGGAAAATAAAGAATTTGGTATTACGAAAATAATGTAAACCCTGTTTAACATAATCGCAGTATCATATTGAAACTCATTCAGCCACCTAGGCGGCCCAACCTTATTTTCCTATGTTTGTGTGTCTCAGGCTCCGCGTGGAGAAGACAGGTGGTGCGTGGTGCCCTAAGCTGCAGGTGGAGCAAGGGGTGAGGGAGTTCTTACAAGTGGACCTGGGGGAGGTGTACGTGTTGACGGGGGTGGAGACCCAGGGGAGATATGGCCACGGCCGAGGACAAGAGTATGCCGAGGAGTACACGCTGGAATACTGGAGGCCCGGCCTGGACAAGTGGCGGGAATACAGTCGCTGGGACGGCAAGAAGGTAATACCTTAACACGAACACTCATTAGCATGCTAATTAACTTGTAGTTTATGTACAGAAGCGGTCACAAAAAAAAATTGCTTGCCTGGAGTCGACATTACATTCACACTCTTTGGTGGTAAATGATTACGATCGGAAGGAAAATCGAATAAAAGTGAAATATTCTGCATTTATCATTCCACAAAAAGCAATCCCGCTTCAATGGAAACATGGTCTAAGGCATCATTCTTGCATTAGACTGTATTGCCCATGACGGAAAAATCAGGTTTTAATACTTGGTTGTACTGAAGGTGTTTTTTTTCCAAAATCTGTTTTTTATCTCCCATCACGCAAATTATGATACAATTCGTTTAAATTTATCCTTCCTCATCCCTAGCGCATGAAAATATCACTCTGTGAAGATAAATTTTAAAAAAATTGTTCAGATACATTTAACAAATTTAAATTTTCAAAAAAAATTATTAGTAAACTAGCCTAAAATTATTTATTTGTGAAAAAAAAAGTATTCTAACTTATCATGAAAAACTATTTCAAGTTTCCCATTTTGAATTCAATTTTTGAGGTCAATTTTCTAAAAAATTAAAAAATGTTTAGATACTATCGTAAGTAAACTTCTATATAAATAAAGATACATTATTATTGATAATATAAAATAGTCCCCCAATACTAAATTTTAGCTTAATCGCTAAAGACTTTTTTTAAGATTCTAATTTTTAAAAAGATCAGTAACTAAGAAAACAGAGTTTCTTCCCCCTCAAAAAAAAAAGTACTCGTATACAGTTAAATTTGTCTTGTTTATATCAAATACTCCTCAGATATACATTTAAAGCAAAATCTTTATAGAAATTTTCCTAGCAATTTGAATTTAAAAGAAATCACTGGTGAGCAAATGAGCCTTTTTCGAATTACTACTCGAAACCAAGTAAACAGTTATTTGTCATGTCTAACAGTTCCAAGATAACCATTTGGAATCAAACTGTTAGGATTATTTTTAAATATATCCAGTTTTTGAAATACAATCATCAATAAGCTACCCGTGATGAGTTTTTACCCCCATCTTCGCTCCCACTCCCCCCAAAATATACATTGTTATTTGTCATAGCACACAATGTCCATATACACACCTTGAACAAAATCGTCATAACTATTTTCAAAATATTTATTAGTAAACTGCCCTTCAATGAGTTTTTGCCTAAAAACCTATTTGTCACGTCAAACTAATCCTTGATATACATTTTAGACACAATTGTTAGAGCCATTTTCGAGAAATTTGGAAGCCAAAAAAAATTTCATCAGTAAACCATCCTTAATTGAAGGACTAGGTTAAAAAAAATTTTTTTAGCTATAGCCATGTAAAATCTTAATATCCAAGTTTCAACAAAATCCATCAAATCATTTGGGATCCGGGGCCACAGACCGACAGACTGACAGACCGACAGACTGACAGACCGACAAATAGACATATATGAGGACAGACTGACATGAGGACAGATATGAGGCTAGAGAAACAGACATGAGTACAGACAGAATTTTAAAATCCACTTTTTTGGGTTCGTGTTTACATAAAATGTAAAGATTCGCCATAATTAGAGAGAGGGTAAAATAGCATTAATTTTCAGTTTTTTTAGCATCAATTATTGGAAATTTAGCGTTTTGTGGCATAATTTAGCATTTTGTAGCAAAATAGGTAAAAATGTTTTTCGTCAATGTTTTTAGGGCCTATACAAAGGATTTATGATAAAAGCAACGACTAACGGAATGTGGCGATTAGCCGGATGGGCTGTGGAAGGCACAGGATGCAAGTAAAACCCGAGCTGAAGCACACAGACGAGTGAAACTCAATGATTTTTTAATCACTTATTTCCGCTGAAAAAACATCGTTTTATAGAAATTCTCAGCATTTTATTTAAATGCACAGCATTTTCAGGGAATTCGCGTCTATTTCGCTAAATAGAATAATTTAGCTAAAATACTCTCAAAATCACGTTTTTCGCGTTAATTCGCGAAATAAAAATCGCTTTAAACACTTTCAAATGCCATGAAACGCAAAGAAAACTTATAAATACTCTATTTTCGGCCCCCTTTTTTTTTTTCGTGTTTTTCGCAAAAGCGAATTTACCCTATCTCTAGCCATAATATACAGATATAATCTTTCCACGATCACAATAATTTCTCTTGATTTGAGAAATTAAAAAGTACATTATTTTAATATTTAGCTTGATTAGATTAATTCCACTGAAATACGCCATTGTTTACTGTCTATAAGAAATACAATTAATGGAAAATATCCTGTTACTTCTTTATTAGTTCATCTTAAAAAATAATTACCAAATTAAAGAAGAAAATGTCTTAACTAATTAGAAGATAAGAAATTAGTAAGCTGTACAAGAATTGGGTTTGTTCTCAAGACATTCAATTATTTGTGTTGGTGTGAGGATTAGTTCTTATTAAGGAAGGAATATTTTTCTAATTTAGGATAAATATTAATAGGTATGAAGAACATTACTTGTATTTATAATTTATTATGTAAATGATGTTTTTAAATACTTATAATATTAATCTTTTTTTTATTTTATTTTTTTACAGAAAAGGCATCTACCTAATACGAATATTATGACCCATCATATTATTGGACACAGACTAAGATGTCAGTCGTGTTTTGTCAGTTTCGTTAATATTGAGGAGATCAACTTACAAATCCAGTCTGGGTGCATTGAGGCTTTTTCCCCTGATTAGTTTTTTCTTTCCTCCCATTCAAATTCGGGTTATTTTTTGCAAACGAATGAAAATTAAGTTTTCTTTTAAATTTAAAAATATTAAAATTTGCTTGGAAATAATCTTATTTTTGTCACTGCGTCTCATTACCCTTTAGGGCAATCCGTCAATAGTGTACTAAACACGTTAGTGTTTTAGTTTTAACGAAGATTGAATTTAGAGGAAGCCTGCCCTCTTTTGCGTGAAGGTGTAATTTAAAATATTTTGTATAAAAATCACCCAAGATTCGAGCTTGGATATCCCCCATCATTGGTTGTGCTTCAATAATAATTTAATTATTAGCACAATACGTTTCTTGATCGTTTAACATTAGATTGGATGTTTTTAGAAATTAAATCTATGATTGGCATTAACGCGTAGCAAAAATTAGATTTATACTCTTACCATAGTTACGTAAAAATGTAACTACCCCATTCCGGTTCGTAACCACTGAGCGTACTTTTCAACCCCATTATTTTAGATCAGTTAGCAAGCACATGCAACCCTGTAAAAGAAAATTGCTCTTCTTGCCCAATTTGCCTCCATGACGTCAAACAATCTTAAGAATGCATCGTGTAATTAAATGGAAATGCCGGGTTCGAGTCAAATTGGGAGGTTTCGTGGTAATGGAAGAGATAAGCGCAAGTTTGCACTGGTTTTCGAGAAAAGAGCGTGCAAACTAATGGGCGTTGATGGGGGCAACTGGGACGGTCGTACAAACATCATGATTTGGAAACCTTATCTCCCAACTATTCAAGTCTGTTCTTTTTTATTATTACAATTTTATTTTAGATACGCTCATAATGACTAATAATGTAATAGCTGTAATATTGTGTTGTCTATGAAGTTGTTATTACATCTGCTGTGGATAATGTTATAATACATTTTGTAGGTAGAAAAATATTGCGAGTGAATTTCTAAAGGTCTAATGAGCCAATGCTCTCGAGCTAGATACAATTCTCTGCCAAAAAATGTGTAATTAGTAAAATTGTAGCTTACTCTTTAACAATGAAGAATCTATTACAAGGTTCTGGAGCTAGGTTGGTTTGTAAATTGTGTGATAGTTGAAAATGTACACATTTGAATACCGGTATCTTTAATTAAAATCTGTTATAATTTGTGCAATTTTAAATCCTTGGCAATGTTCATGATCGCTGTGTCGTATTATTGGACGATGATCATCTCTTGAAAGATTAAAGTTTGAAACTCATCATTATTATACCTATGGGGTGACATAGGGGGGCTCAAACTCGCCTTTATCGTAATTTGTGGATGCCTCAAGATCTACAACGAGTGAAGTCAGTATCTAGTTAAACAGTGTAAGCATTTTTTAAATCAAATTATCAAAACACACCATGATTTTCCTTAAATTTAATTTACCCCATGAACTTACTAGTTAACTTCCCTAGTTGCAGTGTGCTTTTTACCAAACAGTACATTCAAGAAATAATCTGCATTAAAAAATATGTAATAAAAATATAAATTTAATTTTCTGCTGTCTGGTTTTCATTTTCTATACATTTTATAGGTTTAGTGACTTTGATGTTTATATCTATTTGAGATTATATCCTTTATTTTTGAATACCCCCTTTGGTGGTCGAAAAGTTTAAGGCCACCTGATGTATTATTCAATGCTTAATAATTTGAACTTTATGGCCAAGGCTCAGGGATAAATGTTCTTTGGTTCTTTCACAAAAATGTTCATCCAAATATGAAGAAACCTACTCTTCAGTATTATAAATAATGTAGACTAATAGGGTACCTCATTTGTAACAAATTATTAAAAAACATCTGTTTTACAAAAATGATCAACCAAATATGAATAAACCTACTCTTCAGTTTTAGAAATGGTGTAAACCAGTGGTTTCCAACTGGGGGTACGCGTAAAGAAAATGGTAATGGCAGCCACCAGCTAAAAGAAAGAACAAAAGAATTAAAAAAGATGAAAAATAATTTTAATAATTAGGTAGAGGTTTTTACTAATATTGTCAGTTGTAATATTGGCCTCCCTATCAATAAAATCTTCTATAAAAGAGTGGTTGCATCCGCTGGAAGGATCGGCCTTCCCTCCTCCCACTCGCGCCCAACCTCCCGCCTATATCCCTCAGCTCAGGATTGGCGCTCTCCTTCCGCGCAGATCACCCTTCCTCGGTGTTTTAGATTTGATTGTTGACGCATGCCGAGCTGTGCATAAAAACAAAGAATTAATTCATTCATTTTGTGTTTAACTTTTGTTGTGGGTGTTTGTATTGAGGCGTGTGCGTGTGCATGTTATTCCTGAAATCCTACGTCAATTTTTCTACCAACCACCTACTATTCACGTGATTTACGCTATGGATCAGTGGCTAAAACCTGGATCTGTGTGGAAGCGGAAGTAGACTGAAACCCCAAATGAAGTACCGTGCACATCATCCGACACTGAATGGACCAACAATACGACACCCCAACAGGTACAAGAACCAGTAACAGAGCAGATGAGTAAACAAACGGCAGTTTTTTCTTCTTCTTCAGAGGGAATAATAAACAAGAAAAAGGTACTTGGGCAGCTACATTAATTACGGGTTTTCATGTATAGGAGAAGAGAACTGCCCTAAGCCCCTCTGTGTTGTATGTGGGGAAGTATTAATCGACGGTTCAATTATGCCTTCTTTGCTCACGCGTAATTTACATACCAAACATCCCAAGCACAAAGATAAAGATGCCACGGTTTTTCGACGTTTGAAACTTCAGAGTTCTATAAACGTGAAAACATATTTTTAATCTTCCAAAAGTGATTCTGCCAAAGCTACCTAGGCTTCCTACTACATTTGCTATCGTATTGCGAGACGAGGTAAAAACCACACCATTAGGGAAAATTTAATTTCACCGTGCCTCAAAGATGCTGTCAGATGCATGCTTGGAGAGGAAAGTGCTCATAAAATGAGTTTAATACCTTTCTCAAATAACACTGTGTCTCTAAGAATACGGAACATGTCAGACGATGTTGAGAGAACAGTCATAAGTTACTTTAAAGTTTGTGAATTTTTTTCTAGCCAAGTCGACGAAAGAACTGACATTACGCAATATTATGTGCCACTTGTAATTGCTAAGTACTTAAAAGACTTATAATTCGAAGAGGATCTCCTTATTTGTCACCCATTGAAGGATCGTACGACTGGTAAAGAAATTTGAAGCAATTGATCATTATTTTGTTAAAAAAGAAATTCAATGGTCAAAATGCGTAGGGCTCGCCATAGATGTAGGAAAATCCATGGAAGGTTGCTATTCAGGCCTTCGTACACGCGTGGCAGAAGTCGCCCCCAAAATTAAATGGACGCACTGCTGTTTTCACAGACAGAGCCTCTCATCACAACCTTTGCTTCCAGATTTGCAAAACGTTCTTGATGAAGCGGTCAAAGTTGTCAACTTTATCAAGGCGAATCCTATAAATCTTATAAATCTTAGATAGTGGATTAATTATTTTGAATGGCTACAAAGCCTTGCACACCTGAGTGACATTTTCCACCAGATTAACAAACTCAATCTCTCACTTCAAAAAAATTGTCGTCAAAATTAAATCCATGGGAAAAAATTATTTTTGGGCAAAGTGCATTCAAAAAGGACAGCCTGAAGTGTTCTAAACATTTCACGATTTCTTGTCACTAGCTGAGCTAAATTTAACAGTCGGTGATAAGATAATTTAACACTTGGAAGGATTAAAATCCTCGTTTGAAACATATTTTTCAGAGTCGGAAATGGGTGATCGGTGGATATCTAATTCTTTCAAAGAAGAGTATTTTGAAACGGCTTCATTGTCAATTCCTGAAAAGGAGAAGTTGCTAGAGCTCGCATCAGACACTACTATGAAGAACCTCTTCAATGGCGGAACGGTGAACCTAGTCAGTTTTTTGGCGCGTCGCGGTGACGAATTTAGTGAACTTTCTAGAAAACCCATAATGTTTTTGTTGCAGTTTGCTAGCATGCAGCTTGTTGAACGGTCGTTTTCTTCGTATACTTATATAAAAATTAAATATAGAAGCAAATTAGACGCAGCTCCTGATTTTAGATTGTATTTATCCTTTTTTGAGCCTAGTTTTTCAAAACTTTGTATTTCAATACAGTCCCAAATATCACATTAATTTTTCTTTTTTCCAATCTTTATGCTAATTTGTTTGCTTACTTCAAAAATAAAAAACTATATAATGAAAAAAAATAGACCATTTATTTTGATTCAACATATACCTTTTTTGGAGAAGTTTTCTGAATCTGTAATGGGTGAAACAGATTGGGGGAGGGGAGATGCCTGGAAGATTTGGGGTTGGGATAACGCGGAAATAAACCCAAACAGCTGGGGGTGAGTGGACTGAAAAAGGTTGGGAACCGCTGGTGTAAAGTAATTTAGGCACCTCAATTGCAATAAATTAATGCAAAAAATATTTTTATACGCATAAATATTTTTCTTCTTTATAAAATCTCTATATAAAGGGGCTCATTATATCATTTTATGAGTCTAACATAAATAAAGACTTAAAGAATATTCTGCCATCCAAATTTGACCTATATTTCATGAATATGAGCCCCGAATCACTTTTATTTCATGTTAAAATTACTGCAATGACATATTATTAGTTTGACATATCGAATAAAGCTACCATACATCCCCAACTCTATAACATATTATAGTTCCCAAAGACATCACCCAAACTCCGTAATAGTTTTGTTCATTGATCGATTGACACATACAAAAAACCTACATTCCAGGAAGATACTGGCAATACCGAAAAAAATACTTTTGTCTTAAATCTCTATACTCACACTTTATCAATATTTATCAATGACTGTTTCACCCGATTATCCAAACTACAACTTGGACACTACACCGAATCTTCCTGCGCGGATATACACCAATCTTTAATTGGGATAACTCGACTTAAAAAAAAAATTTAATCAATTCTTACCTTTAAAACATTATTTTTGAGTTATTCAAATGAAAATCAAATTTCTATTTCATTTCACTTAAAAGCTAAAAATCAAAATCAATGTTTAGTGTTTTATCTCCTTCAGAGGGTGAATAGTACCTTTCAGTGGCCTCACTGACTTAATTTGTTTTAGGTCAGAATGAAATTTCAGTACTACTAATAATAGTAATAATGGAAGGTTCTTGGAATCTTAGCTTCCAGGAAAAGTGTTGTATCGCTCATTGATATACTATTTCCAACATGTTTACACTGTTCCAAATAGAAAACTTTACAAATTCACTATTGATTCCTTCTTGCATATTGTGGTTAAAGAAAGGTTCCCCCAATGAAAAATAGAGGTATTAATATATTTTACTGCCATTTTCCTCTTTGTACTCATGCAAGCTGTCATTTTCTGCTCTTAATAATACAAGAATGAAGGAAAGAGAGGTTTTGATTGATGTTTAGAGGGCTGTCAACAGTTCTTCATATATTTAATTAATTATTGTGGACAGCCCGACATTAATTCCAAATAACGAAATAATTCAAAAGACCTATATTTTTACTTAAAGGTTTTTGAAAAATGTCACAGATTTTATTTTTTTTGTATGCACAAAAATCTTTGTATTTTTTTGTTTGGAATTAAATCATGATAGTTATATTTCCTGAAGCATTTTTTAGAAGAAAATGACGTTTAGATTGCTACTATAATCTTATAATTAAACTTGAAAAAACTTCTTATCCATCCCTAATTTTGCTCTTGTCAAGTAAATAATGTAGAAAACCGAGCTCATTTGAGATTTCTGGTTTGACTATAGCTTCACAGCTAATTTACCCACCAAACCAACGTTAATTTCTTGTAATTAATTTGTTTGTACTTACATATTTTTACTGCCCATTTGGACTATCAACATGGTAGAATCTTACAGCTCTGATTTTAACTTATTTTTAGTAAGTAAATAATATTTGTTTTATGAATTTATTTACTTACTATCATACATTATGTTAATATATAACTACAATATAAAGCATGCTTGAATTATTTTGATGGTTAAGTTTTTATTTTTTGGAAAAAAATCTAGTTTAAAATTAACAGTTTATAATTGTAAAAAAACTTCTTAGCTGTGAAAA
Source organism: Timema bartmani (assembly GCA_902151455.1). Lineage (NCBI taxonomy): Eukaryota > Metazoa > Arthropoda > Insecta > Phasmatodea > Timematidae > Timema > Timema bartmani. The sequence continues at coordinate 257,191 of CABFWB010000109.1, read as the reverse complement.
TATCGTTAAATTTTTTCAACAATATTTGCTGTTGTAGAATTATGAACTTTAAGTTTAATAAATCGAAGTAGTTTTCTAATAAAACATAATAAAATGAAATTGTTACGTTAAATTTAAATCAAAATTTGTAGGCTCAAACATTAAATTTTTGTTTCAAACCCAAGAAACAAATGAATAAAACATTGAAAAACACTGCGACCGATCATTGGTAAAAAACACTTAGTTAAAACCAAATGTATCGTGGAAGCATTTGGCTCCGTCGTTAAATAAAGACGATTACATCAGTTTTGTGGATTATTACATATTAAATTTTTATATTTATTTAATAAATTCCATGTGTAAACTTTTTTTACTAAAATTATTACCTTAACAAAGTGTTTTAATTAATTCCTAGATTAATACGTTACTTATTTTGAATGTTTTTATTTTAGAATAAATTAAATTATGACTATTTTTTGTAATATTGTATAGCTCTACATAACGGCTTATATACCTTGTTAGTGAATAAAGTTTATGTTTGGTATACATAGGCCTATGTTATATTTAAATCCTATAACTGTATGTCCTCATTAATTTTCCTGGTTGTTTTGTATTTAGATAAATCATAACTAAGATACTAGTTGAGAACACGGGTTCACTTTCAGCGGAAGTCTCTTTTAGCGACAGTATTAGTAGTGTATTACACTGCTTAGTTGAAGTCACGCCCCTTTACGGTGTTTTGTATTATATCTACTTCACTTCTACATAGACTTTAGTAGGTTTCCTCTCCCCCTTCACTCCGGCATGGTACATTATCAACACCATTCCCGTTTATCCCGGTCTCACCCTTCCAGTTTCCGCTGTACCTCCCAGAGTTTAGGAGGGGGGGTTAATGCGAGTATCCTGTGTTTTACGTTATTAACAGCCAGCGCTGATAACGCGGGGAGGTTATAGTTGGAGCGGAGACTGTCGTAAAGCGCCAACCAGAGTTTTCTCGAATGATACAGGTGTTTTAGAGATTGAATGAAACTAGAGGGAAATGTTTATGTCTGTAACACGACTGATATAACCCTCATCGTAAAATACAAACATGACAAGTAATGTTATCGTGGCGTGTAATATGCTAACAAATTGTTGCACTCTTAAAGTTTTGCTATTATTTAAAAGTGATATCTGTGTAATAGTGGGATAGCTGCCAGTGCTTGTGCCAGTTTATTTTGCTTGGTATTAGTTTTTCAGTCGAGTTTTCATAGGTAGAACTGACGGGTGGAAAAATTACTGAATCTCATTTTACGTAGTCATGGTTCAAGCAACTCATATGATCCCCAAATTTTGATAGATATTATCAATACCTCTATAAAAATACTAATAAATGAGTAAACAGATATCAATTTAGAGTTTAAAACAATGTTTGTTTTGTATAAGTAGGCTTCATTATAAACTTTGACTATATATTGACTGATTTCACTATGTCCCTATGCTATAACTTAAGTTACATCCTAGTAGGACCAAGCATTGGCATGTTACTTTTCAGGGTAAATAGATGGAACATACAGAGTTATTTATTAGTTCCTAAATTTTTGATGGTCTCTTTTTTAAGTAATATCAAAAAATCAACTAAAGGAGTGTAAAAATTAAATAAATACATCATTTTTCATCGCTATTGAGTATGTAAATGATAGTGAGAAATATTCACAGATATTTCAAACAAACACGATGAAAAATAAAATGGATTTCTAGTCGATACTAATCGAAATACTAGTACCTACCTACTATCAACTAAAAACGCGGGATTATCGTTGAATTTATTCTCAAATATATTTTGTGAGTGCAACCAATTTTTAAAATAGTTACAGTCTAGTCAATATTTTAATGGAAATTGAGCTTTAAGAATCTATTTTGTATTTCAGAAACGCATTTAAGTATCTGTTTCCAAAAAAAATCGTTGATATTTTATATAACCTAATTTTAAATAGTATAAGTTCACTCTCTGTTATATGTGTTTTCATTTATAATCATTTTATACGTGAATTGTCAATTAAGATTTGTATTTTAATGACATTATAATGACTTAGATTTTGTCCTCTTATATCTCTCAAATAAAATTAAAGGTTAAAATCAGATAAACTAAGATAAAAAAGGAAATAATACATAAGGGGATGGTGCGACAAATCATAGGAATTACTTTTTAAATTTAATTTATCTATGACTGGTCATTAGCTAAACGAACAGTTGAAGAGCAGAGGGCGAGTCGTTGACGATTTGAGGAGGTAGCTTATAGATTAAGGAAGCTGATTTGGCTCATTATGGATCTGGAGAGCTATAATATACAGGTTCAATAGGGACATAAAGGAATCACATTATTATTGATAGTAGGATTCAAGTATGAAGCTATTTTAAATAAATGCAATAAATTTTAATTTTGGACATTTATTAAAAATATATTTTTATAATTACTTTTAATATTTGGTAGGTATCAAAGATGTGCCTACAGGAGGGGGGCTTGGTTGGCTACTCTCCCCCTCCCCCTAATGTTACTTTAAATGTTATTTTAATTACGGTGGTAGGTGGTGACTTTGAACTAATAATAGTGCTAGATGAATATAGAGTATAAAGTGAGTGATATAACTTATTTCATAACCACTTTTATGGGCACGTGGTCTAACGTGCTACTCTCGCAGTAGACTAGACTGCCGATAACGAGATCAAGGTTCGAATCTGTCAGATGTACTGAGGGTGGTTTTTCCAAATTGGCTTTCCACTCTCCCTCCACGCAATTGCCAGTACACTTCCTTAAAAAATAACCTTCCAAATCCTTCAAATCATTATCGTAATTGGTAAATGAGCGTATAACCTTAAAGGGTAATAAGACGTGGTGCTAAAAAAAACTTATCATTATTTGAAGTAATGTATCGATATATTTGAAGATTTAACAACCATAATAGATTTCAAATGAGTTCCACTTGTGCAATTCTAGAGTGAGAAGCTGAAAGATGATTTCAATCAAAATAAAAAATAAAGAAATATAAAAATTTAAGTTAAAATGTGTACATTTATTCTAAAGCTATATTGTGTGAGGAGAGGAGCAGCATTACCTTTTTCTATGTTCAATATTTTGACCAACAGCCAGTAATCTGTCAATTTATACAGGATAAATTAAAAATGTGGTTACAAGAAATCTTTAAAGGTGATGCCTGCACCCCACTGAAAGCTGTATTTTAACGCCTACTGTCGAATATGGTTTAATTCCTTTAATAATTTCAAACTATATTTCTTTTTTAAGTTTTATTGGGTTTTTTATTTGGATTTGATTGGATTATATATATATATATATATATATATATATATAATCTTTTTCACCTAGATATTTTAGATACTCCACTTTCAATAACCCTCAAAGAATACAATGTCCGTATACCTGCAAGCCGGTAGTTTTCTTACTTTCACCACTCTTTGCGTGACGTCACCCGGTGACCTTACTGCAGCTTAGTGACAGGGGCTCAGTAGTAAATTACTGTCATTCGGGTTCACAGTGTTTCATGTAGTTACGATTTTGTTAAAATAATTTCGCTTTAAAAACAAGAGTGAATTCTGTGTACTAGTGTAATCATTAATCTTGATAAAATTGTTAATATTTCCCTTCATTTAGAATTTATTTAATGATTTTCCCTCAATAGAGTGAAATTCAAAAGAGGTTTTGTTTATATACGTATAATAATGAATATAATAGTGTAGATAGTTGAACATTTTGTTTTAACAGTTTTTTTGTTAATATAAACGACATTTTAGGGTTAGCAAAAAAGGCGGGGAAAAGATTTACAGTTACTTTGTGTAAAAATAGACAACAAAAAACAAAAATAAACTCCAATGGAAAATCAATAATGTATCATTCCCTTCCAAAAAATCTGGTGGTTGGTAAAAAATAAATACACCATTGTAGGTGGGATGGGAATTGAAATCAGGGTTTATGTTCAGTATGCTCGGAACATTTTTGTGCTGAAGATTATGAATGAGACCTAAAATCTGAACCTCTAAACTTGCCTTAAAAACTAAAGCTAACTTTTGACCAATAAACTATCGGCCTAGTTCCCTTCTTTTCCTAGCGACGTTATTGAAACATATATTAAAATGAGAACTATTATTATAATGTAATTATTAACTTCTAAACTAGATAAAAAAAAGGGGGTTAAAAAAATTAAAATCAGATGAACTACAAAAGAAAAGTAGAAAATAACCCAAAGTGATAAATTAAATTACCTACTTTCATACATTTCAGCCAACCTATTAAATAATGAATTATTGCAACATGTGAGTAGATTTATAACTTATTTTACTAATAATATAATAATTATAATTACATAATAGACTACACCACATCGGCATCAGTATTTTGTTGGGTTTTTTCAATGAATTTCACTATCCGTATGGGCTATATGCATAGATATTAATAATTTCACTAAAAGGGTAGGGATGAATGAGATAAAATCTTGTGGAAATGTACCTGAATTTTCGTGGAGGAAAAGTGGGAAACCATTTAGTAAAATAAAAGGCTCAGTACACCATAACGGAATTCAACACCCGACCCTACGATCATCTAAATATCTAGTCACTTAGCCTACGTGCCCAAAAAACACTTTGAGTCATATTTCAATAAAACGTTTCTAAGCTAGTAGTGGAATAATATCCGAAGCTAACAAGCATGACATTTTGCAACTTCAAATATTTCTATTGGAATAATAGTTCTACCAATATAAAAGCCAAATACATTAAATAGTGACAATTTTTTTCGCACTTTTAGACGAACAACCAGAATTTAAGCTAAAATCCTAGATACAAATAATAGCTAACAATTATTTTTAGATAATCAATAATATAACTTATGGGGTTTATTATTAATAATGATGTACTATCTAAATGTGTGTTAGTTTGATAAATATTTAAAAATGCAAAACTACTTTCTGTTATTATTATCATATTTTTTTATAACTTCACGTTAGTAATATGTTATAACACGAACAGCTGGGCACCCGGGCAAAAACTTATGTTTCATCTAAGCTGTTTGATTGAGGACCGGGTGGTCGGGGTTTAAACGTAAAGCGTACCGACGATTTTTATCTTAAACTCTTTCCAACCACCCCTCCACACAAATACTCATATATTTCCTCTAAATTCTAGTTTCTTCAGCCCCAACCTATAATAGGTGTAGTCAGTGACCTGGTGGTTTAAGGGTAAGGTGTCGGACTTCTGTAATGAGGGTCCGAGGTTCAATGCTCCGTCCCGGCACAGATCTATCTGATTGCCAAACTCTTCCTTCACCTCTGACAAGACGTTTATTAATCACAACTTGTGAATGTGTGGAATGACAGGCCTCCACCATGGTTCGGATTTCACGTTAAACTGTAGGTCCTCCATTTCATCTCACAATCACCCTACCAGTACGCATTAGCAGTGCGTATAGCCCGAACGGGTAGTAAGACGCGGTGCTAATAATATTATTAATAATAATAATAATAATAATAATAATAATAAAGGTGTAAATATAAGAATAGCTTGGATGGGCGCAGCTAAGGAAATATGTTATTTAATGGTGTTAACTACTGTGCTTTCTTGTTAATCATATTTCACACTTTAAGTATGCATCTGTTCGTAAATAATATTGTAAAAAGTTGTTGTCACTTTATTAAATAAATATTTTATATTAAACATTTAGAACGTCATTATACTTCATAATTAGTATGTACTGTACTGTAAGATTGAGAAATTTGCTACTATTTTAATGTGGTGATTTATATTATAATAGTCAAGTTATTTTAGTTAAATCAAATTCAAGTCGAGTTATCCGCAATGAAACATTGATTTGTATGGTTGGAGAAGTAGTCGGGCGGTCACTCTGTGACGTCACGCGCCCATCTCAACCTGCTCCACGAAAACGGCTGATCGAGGCAACCTTTTATTCTAATAACCTTGGTATTACATACTGAATGCGCGCTCGCACGCGCATACACACACACACACACATATATATATACATTATATACATATATATATATATTCACACAAATGCTAGAAATAATTATTTGGTTGTGTTTGGGAGAATGACACACTGAACTCTGACAACGATTAAAAACCAACTCCAAAAAAATTATAGAGGCATTTAATTTTCAAATATTTCCAGCCATTGAACAGTAAAAATAGCTTTTAGTGGCCGCTCTAAATAGCTTCTAGGCAAATCACAAATTTAAAAATTATCTATAAAAGTGCCACTCCTAATATGTTCTAGAGCAGAGGTCAGCAACTCGTCGGCCGCGATCGACCGGTCGATCTAGTGTCAATTTTCAATCGATCACATAGGAAACCTACAAGCTACATTGTCATTTAAGTCAATCTTTTGAGTCTTCTAATCTCGCAAACATTATTTGAGTGTGACCAAAAAACCTTGATCGGTAATAATCGGTAGGACTAAAAGAAGATTAAATAGTTTAACATAAAAATCTACATTGAATATATTACATATTTAATTCTAGAAGTGTTGGCACATAGGTATATTAGGAAATAAAACAAATATGTTTTGAAAAAAGTTTAAGTAGAATGAAGAAAGTAAGGGTGACCGCGGGACCTTTGATAAGTATTTAAGTTGATCGAGGCACAAAAAGGGTTGCTAACCATTGTTCTAGAAGTATATAATTTTAAAATGTTATTCAGGAAAGGGCTGCCTCAAATAATTTCTAGGCACCTCTAATTTCAAATTCTTTATGGGCGAGAAAAACTCCAAATTACTCATAGGGATATCCAAATTCCCACATCAACTTTCTTCTAGGGAAATCCAACTTCCAAATATTTTCCGGGCTAGGGGACATTTTTCCTCTCCTTTTGGCTTGAGAGGTCAAGCCCCTAAAAAAAACCACCTTACTTTTGCTAACTCTCCTCTGCCCCCCCCCCCCCC
>CABFWB010000109.1:226432-241248 GCA_902151455.1 Timema bartmani | reverse complement strand
CCCCCCCCCTCCCTTCCCCTACAATTTAGAAATGAGCTATAATATATTGAAAGACCAGGATGATATCTCTTCCTCCATTATGTCCAGAAATTAACTTTCCTAACGCATAATAAATTGTTCTGGAATGTTAAACGTCACAATCGTGAGCACCCCTCTTACCTCCCCCCACCCCCTATGTCGCTCTGTACGTTCCTCCATTCCACCCACACTTACGAAATGGCATCATTATATTGGTCTCGCCTTTTCAATTACCATGTTAACAAAGAGGATTGGTTCCTTTCAATGAGGGTCGCCACACCACGGAAGAAGGAGAAAGGGGAGCTAAGCTGTCCTATCCATCGCAAATTATAATAATAATAATAATAATAATCATAATCTAAGTACATTTTTTTTTTTAAATTGCATCCCCCAGTTAGTTAACTAAATTATAACTTTAATTTATTAAAACATATAACTTTATTGACCTCCTCCTCCTGAGATCTAGTGGTAAGAGTTTGTGACTACAGATTCCGAGGTCCCGGGCTCGATCCCTGGCACTTCTAGAACTTTATCTGTAAAGCAGTTTGTCTGGGCTGGGGTAAAACTCAGTCTCGTGAAGATAAAGGAAGAGCTATTTAAATAAAGAAGTGGCATATTTGGTTTAGAAAACTGAGATTAATGGTTGTAGGGTGTATTGTGTTGACCACATGACACCCTCCGTTCGCAAATATTGGCACTATCTCTGCATACGCCAGTGGCTGCTCGGTCTGTATATCTCTCTTTTGGTCTCACACCATGGAGGTTTATATATTTTAAATAGGCCTATAACATTGTTCAATTAATGCTATTAACAAATCAAAATAATTTTAACTATTTTAATATAGCTCGATTATAAAGTTTCCTATTCATTCCTAGCTCAAGTTTAATTTTAGCTCTCACTTTTATTCTACAGTAGAGTCTCGGAAACTCCACATTTGATAACTCAACATTCCGTGTAACTCGACACGCGCACGCGCCAGTCATCATAATCCAAGGTCATTCAACTGTAAAACCTCTCAGTTTGTTTGTGTAACTATAGTGGAACAGTCGTGCTGTGGTGTTTTTACAAGTGCCGTGTTTATTAGTTTTACAATTAATTAACGTATATTCTAATCAATAAAATATTATATGTACAGTATTGCACTGCATTTCTGTGTGTACACGTATGTATATACACCATTATATAAACACGTAGTATATTGAACTGTACGTGTATTAGTGTTGTTGTACCGTACAATACTACAGTACAGTACAGTACAACTGTACCTATAATATTTGATACTGTACTGTGATTCATCCTTGTTTAGTAAACATGACATAATAAACATGCATCTTATGCAAGTTCATTCGTAAAACTCGACCTTTTAATAACTCGACACACCATCTCAGTCCACATTATGTCGAGTTTCTTAAAGACTACTGTATTAGCAATTAAATAATTGGCAGTGAGTATTAATTTTTTAGAAACTAAATTTAAGGGTTATTATGTAATAGTGGGTTTTTTTGTTCACGTGGGTGGATGCAGATTATCTTAAAATAGCGTTTCTTTATATAAAAAAAGTATTTTTAAAAACTGGTTTCCCACTCTTTCTTTACACATTCGCGAGTACATTTCCTTTTAATTTTCCTTTCCTCATTAGTTCAGTTACATGCGTACAGCACAGACGTGTAGTAAGACTTGAAATAGTTACAATAAAGCTAGTCAGCCTCTCAGGTGGCCACATGGTCTAGGGTGCTACTTTCGCAGTAGACGAGACTGCCAATTACCGGGAGATTGAGGTTCAGATATCTGTTAGTTGTGCTGAGGTTTATTTTCCCAGATGGTTATCAACATTACCTTCAATAAAATACGGGTACACTTCCTATAAATATAACCTTCTCAATCCCTAAAACCATCAGCGTTATTAGTACATAAGCGTATAACCTGAACGGGTAGTAAGATGCGGTGTTAAAAAAATTATAAAGCTAGTCCAATGCAAAATGAACCGAAGTCATAGTTTTTCTACGTATGCTTATGTGTCACTTTTAGTAACATTACATAATATACATGATAGGGGTGAATTTTAATGATCTCTTCTACTATTCATAAACAAAAAGATGTTGAAAACTCCCATATTAGGTGAAATAAAGGTGGAACACCCTTAAACCGACCCGCTGTGTCAGAATAAGAACTGATGGCCTTGCCTCTAACCCTGCAGGAAACGTTCTAATATTAAAACAGTAATTAAAAATCAATGGTCACGTGATGTTCTCAAAATGGATCAACGGGAAGTTGAGATTCCCAAGTTTCAATGATCACCATTTATCCATGACCACATTGCTACTGGATCGGGCGGGTGACAGCTGGCATGAAGGGGAAGGGAGGGCGGGTCAAATGAGTGGGTGGAGAGGGGGTAGACAGATAAAGAGGAGCGATGAATTGTTCTTTTCCCTAAAAAAAAAAACCCCCTCTTTACTAAAGGGATCAAATTGGTAGATTGAATGACTTTCCACAACTAGTGCATGCATGTACTAGGCAAAGTGCTTTTTTGAATTTCGCTTTTTAGTACAAGACGAAATAAATTATGTCCACGTGCCTAAGCTTCATCGGACGAGCTTCGTTTTCATATTGAATCTAGTTAGAATTTATTTTCAAACAGATTTATTCTAGATTGACATCTCACTAGAACAATTTTATACTGTAGATTAAAAATAAATTTGAAATTAATTTTAATGAAAGGAGGATTCACACTAAAACAGTTAATGAGGCTTCATTCAGATCAATTTAGAAATAAAATATTATTGTGATTAAATATTTTCTTAAGAATTCATTTTCTCCATATTTTCTTGAAGTTGAATTATTGGTTTAAATGTTAACTTCTTTATGTACAATTTATAGGTAACCATTCTATGTACTCAATGATTTTGATTTTTAAAAACAAATAATGTCAAGAAATTGGGAAAATAACACAAAAGGTGGTTATATAAATGTATATATATATATACATATACATACCCACATATATAAATCCATTTACAAATGCCTCGGTATGCGTGCGTTCACAACGGGCTACTGCTTGTCTGGGCTATTCGCATCTTTACGCCAATGCCGTGGGAATGAATGAGATATAATTTTAAGGAAATCCTTCAGCCATCGCGTTGGAAACTGCTTAGGAATAAAATCACCTTTGTAAACGGCTGATATTTATAATCCAACTTCCCCGTCACCAGTAAATAAGATAATACGAGACTGATAACTAAGCCCGTGTGCCCACAATGTGGACTGTTACTTTTTTTTAAGGTAATGTAAAACTCAGAATATACTAAACAATTTTACACGATGTTCTCTGTGGGTGTGAAACGTGTTCTCTTATCTTACATGATGAAAACCAATTTAGGGTGTTCAGAAACAAGGTGCTTAGAAAGATGTTTGTTCCAAAAAGGGATGAAGATACCGGGGAGTGGAGGAGGCTACATAGTGATGAGTTACACAGCCTGTACTCATCACAATACATTGTTAGGATAATAAAGTCTCGTAGATTACGGTGGGCAGGACATGGAGCGTGAATGGGAAAACTTAGAACGTTGTTCAGAGTACTGACTGAAAAACCCAATGGGAAGAGACCATTGGGAAGAACTAGACGTAGATGGGAGGATAACAATAGAATGGTCCTGGTAGAGATAGGGTGTAATAAGGTGGACTGGGTAGAACAAGCTCCAGATATGGATAGGGTGTAATGAGGTGGACTGGATAGAACCAGTTCAAGATAGACATAGGTGGCTCACTTTTTTAAGTACGGAAATGAACTTTCAAGTTCTTAATGTCATAGAATACCATATTAATGGAAAGTCCTCCCTATTGCCATTAGCTTGGTTATTGTGAATGAATTAATTTGAATTACAATTTAATGGTTTGCAATTCAATGCTTCGTGCCTTGTCGAAAAGCAATTCATAAATGGGATACTATACCATATGTAGAATCTATGTTTAAAAATTGTAAAAGAAGATGCATTTGTTCCAACAACTAAAAAATGCTCCACTTTTTTTTTCTATCATTGGACCCTTTGATCATGCTATAATAAAAATAGTTACATATTATCGTGGTTGATGTAGTAGACGGTATCATAGACATATTTTCCATTCTATTTTAGTTTCGAATTAGATTTTTTAACTTTTCTAGACCGTTTCTTGTTTTATTTTATTTTACTCTTTAAAATATTTACCTTGTTACTTTTCCCATCTGCCAGAATGCGCTTTTATTTATAATGGAAAAAGCATAATCCTAGCACGTCAGCGTTTGAAACTAGTAAGGCTTCAAAATATTTCCATTTGAAATTCCCTTTAGCAATAGAACTACTCGGTACTCTTTTCTCCCTCATTTGAACTATATTATATTCTCGATGTGGGATTAAAGGAGGGCGTTAACCAACTTAAAATAAACCTACCTTATAATAAGAGGGACTTTATGTCTGCATTCCATTGCTCCTTTTCCTAATAAATATGCTTTAACATGCTCCGCGTTAAACATATTAATAATTTTACTGTGAAACCTTTTACCTAAATAATTATGGAAAGTTTTTTAAGAAATTTTTAAATATATTTGAATAAAACATACTAGTTGTTTGCTTCTGTGCCCTTCGTCTTGTATGTAGTCTCAACTATTCACATATTGACACCAATGTAATATGGATAATTAAGGTAGAATTAGAGAAAGTATATTTTAATTTAAGCGGGGGGAAGAGTGAGATCAGGGTTTCCACGAACTGGGAAAACACAGGGAAATTTTGGTATCTGGAAAAAAAAACTGGGAAAACACGGGAAATTTCATTAAAAAATATTTTTTAAAACTTAAATATTTGTGGTTTTTTTTAAAACATTAACTGCAATATTTAAATAGTATACCTTTGTGAAGAAGAAAAAAATCAACTGAAGATATAAACACGTTAGATCGCGTATCTTATACCCTCAGCCCACCTTTTATTTATCCTTGAAACACTGGTTTGCGTAGCAACTGAATATATTTCCCCATCAAGGTCAATTTATCTTGTTCTAAACATTAATGTCATGATTTCACTAAAGTCAATTTTATGAAAAGTGAAATGTCATCCTTCCACCTGCGTCATGGCCTCTGGAGATTCAGGGAACAACAACCATCATCATTTTTCATTTTTAAAAAACATTGAAATACTTATATATTATTCCGGAAAAAGCAGCTACATCGGTGGGAATATGGACTAAATGTCAGTCTCATTTACACTGGTTCACCAAAGATGGTGAGGCTGGGTTCGAATTCTGGCAGGTGTATTAAATACATATTTCTAAATGGTTCCCCACTCTCCCTCAAAGGGTATGTTTAACCTAAATTATACCTAGCTCATGCCTACCACATCTTAACCATTAAAATACATCTAGCCCAAATGGGTATTAAGAGGTTGTGTAGAGATATCAATAAAGTAAGGTGTGCATTGAAATGTTTGACTCTGGTCGAGATATACTAAAACCCAATCAATGACAATATAAAATGAAGTTATATTTCAAAATTTGTTCCCATCACCCTTCATTTTGGTACATTTGATCCTCTTTATCGTATACTGCAGTGTTATAGTTTATGGTTTGAGTCATTAATGGACCAAAATATTGTTTTAAACTCGTGTATTGAGTCTATTTGTGAAATTATATATTTCACAAATATAGGTCGGTAAGGTAATAAAAGTTATTCTGATATTTATCATTGATTTTTTGGTAAAATAAATCCAATATTGAATTAAGAAAATAAAGTGTTTTTTTTTTTTAATCTGATCCTGGTTTTCGATTTTTGGGATTATGAGGTTGACAACACATCGTGACTTCATTTTTCCTCCCTTTTTTTAGCTATTTTTTTACCGTCGTAGAATATTTTTCTTCATTTTATCTGTTTACATTTTTTTTTCAAATATTTATTTTACCACCTCATTTCTACATGTTCTTCCAATTTCAATGTGGTTGCCATATTTTGTTTATATTTATTTATTGGCTTTCTGCTCTTTCCTTGCCCAGTTCAAACTTAAATAACATTGTATTATAACCTAGATAATGCCAATTTCACTAGCAAATTTATTCTTTTTTCTCACAACATACTCGATTTAATATTTGGTCAGGACTTTATGTTGTCTACGAATATAGCTTAAGTAGTATATGAATTTAAAAATGGCACCTAGATTCGTGACTCATATCCTGAAAACTTACTTACCACATATCTATCTAGATCGTCCTGTGACCAAAGTAAAATACCACATAAATGAAATAATTAATAGTTATGGTCTGAGGCTAGAGTGATCAGTGTTGAAACATTAGTAATCTACTTCAAAATCTCGCTGGTCTCCCTGGTTCGATACCAGTGTCCAGATGGGATTTTTAAATATGTATTTGAATACTGTTATTTATTTTCTGTATCTATCTTCATCAATGTATTAGTTTATTTTTATATTAGAAACTGCTTTATTTACCAGAAGACAGCCACGTCTAACTTGTGTTGGTCTTGTCCTACCCGTTCATCCACAGCTCCTATACGTAGTAGAAAATCTTATAGATACATTTTATAGGTTGTGATTAAACCTTTTACTTCGTCGTCACAGCTGGAGTCCATCTTAATGTAATATTGAAAACATCAACAGCCATACTTTTTATACTATCATTATAAATAAAAAAATTTAAGAGTACTTGTGTCGAACAACGGACAGATTGCTTCATATAAAACACCCCATTTACCATGAAAGTAAGCAGTCTTACCTTGACGGATTGCACCATAAGCCTATCTTATAAGCTATATTATAGTGAAATTATGTAGGATAAACAAAAGGTACCCCTGGTTTAACTTGAATTGTTGCTGTCTTACTTGACTAATACACTCTTATTTGTCTGTCTACCCACTATTAGTGTCTGAACTGACCTTCCGCGAGAGCTGGTAGTTCATTAATTTCTAGAGGTATCGATTCAATATCACAGCTTCTTTAAGTGTTTTGGGGCTTTCTTTTGTGCTGAGAAAATTAAAATAAATTTGTAGACAAATTGTTTGATGATATTTGTAATGATATTCTGTTTCTAAATCAGGCTTTAGTACACTATGATGGAAAAATTAAGTGCAGTCAGACATAAGGGATTGAGCCTATGTCTTGAAGTCCTTAGAAAATTTATAAGAGTATACTAATCACTTTATGAAATACAAGGGTGGTGAAAGTGAGATTGTAAATTAATTGTGTTGTTTATCTCTTGGAAGTATTAAAAATATTAGAGTCCACAGGATTGGTTGAATATAGCTGTGTGGGAGAGCTGAATGATTATTATAACCAGTAAACGCTTGCGAAACTTTGGCACATTCAACCTTCCCCTCCCACCGCCCCTCACCACCAAAAAAATAATTTAGTCTTTAGTTGGGTTTTTGAAATTTAATACTCAGCGAAGTGTATACACAAAATATTAAAGAGAGTTTATTTTCAGTAATTGATACAAAAATGTTGCTAGATTTTTCCTTTAAAATTTTGAAAAACAATGTGTTTTAACGTAAACTGAGTATCCTAAGTCAGAAGTCGGTAAAAAATCCTATCCATTGATAACTTATTCATCGCTGTAGGCTTTGTATTAGTTGAGAAAAAGGGAGGTTGACAACAGAAATAATATATAGAATAATTCCTAGTTAGATGAAGGAACAGAGAAGGACTTTGATTCAGTTTGGTTATTTTGTTCATGCTTATATAAACTTTGTATATCTCTTCTCCTCTCTCAGATTTTACTAGGACATACAGGTTATGTTATTATGTTATGTTATTCGAATCTTTCATAACGAGTTGTAATAAATATATAATTATAATGGAAGACATTTAACGCTCCCGTTTAGTATACTAAAAGTGAGGCATCCTAAGATATTACTTTAATATTTAATTGATGCCACGCGTCTCAGTTATTATTTTGTGATATAAACAGTTTTCACTATGGATTAGGAATAAGGATACTGATGTTTTGGAGATTATTTTGGTAGAAGGATAAGAGGATTAGGTTGATAATCACCATTTTAAGATTGTTCAATGCATCTAACTCAAGATTCAAATTAATCTCAACCTATATTTGAAAAGAGTATCATGCAATTTAGAAACGTTAACGCTTACCTAAGAATAGGCCTTCCTGAAATTAATTTATCTAAACGTGGTGGGCCTTCATGGTAAATGAATAAATATGACCTCCATTGGGTACACCTCATCTAGTCTGATCTACTGGGTATGGAGAGGTCGGGATTTGAAACCGAGGCGAGTGTGAAGCAGGAAGAGGTTGGTTTCCCCTCTACCTTCACGCAAATACGGGTGGATACTCTCTAAATGTATGTGTTACTCGTCCCTAATCTTTTAGTGGAATTAAGTAAAGAATGGACAGGTAGTAAGATACAATGCACAACATATTTTTTTATAAAACTGACCAAAATAAAAGAGAAGAAATAGTATAGTCTGAATACTTAAATAACAAACCTCACTGACTTTATTAAATACTATTGAGCAAATTTGATGTATTCATAGGCCAAATAATGTAATTTTTAGTGGCAATGTTTATGTACAAATAGTGTCAATGTTTATGCATTTAATTTACATTTGTGATGTTTCATCATGGATGTATATTTTTCATTTATTTTATATGTTCTAGAAGGTGCTTCATGTGGTTACTTGGTTATAGCCACTTTGTAACAAACTTAAATTTCTCAAAATGGGTGCACTCTCAAATAATCATTACGCTAGCCTACCGTAGGTTTTGCGGAAACCTATACCTATCCACTTTGTCATAATAGTTCAAAATACGGCTAAGCAAAGACCTTGTCTTAATCCCTTGATTAATTATTCATACCTTGTTAAAGACAAGAAGATATAAGAGTTGAGGTTCCTGTCCCTCACCTATATAGCTTTCCCTTCCCTAAGAACACTAATGCAAACACTTATAGATACATTAACCTCATGCTGTTTAGTGGTTAATTGAGTATAACCCGAACAGGTAGTAAGACGCGGTGCTAATAGTAATAGTTTAGTGGTTAATTTTATAATTATTATAACTCATAGCTAAATGAAAATAATTATATGAAAACTTTTATAGGCTACTAATTTTAAAAAGTTATAAAATTACTAGTTTTTTTTAAGTTTCTCTATAAATATGTATACTTGTTTTGTAAGAATTAATATGGATACATAATTAATATGGATCCAGATAAGTGGTTTTCAATCTGGGATAAGCGTCCCCACGAGGATGCGCAAAGGCATCTTTAGAGGGTGTCATGTGATGATCACAGCGACCCCTCTGGTCGTTAATCTTACTTTTATAGTCCGGTGACGTTTCTTCTTTATTCAAGTAGATCCTCAATTAGACTCGACGAGACTGAATTGATTCCCTTCTAGAACCACGGGGGTTGAACCTTGGATCAAAATGGATCTGTGGCAAATAACTCTGGACACTTGACCTCAGAGGCGTATTTTAAAAATATAGAAATATGAATAACCTCTTTTGATTAAAAAAATATATGGTTTTTAATTTATCATAATTGAAAATTGACGATTTTTTACTAATATATTACTATAAATTAAGTTTATGAACCAATTTTTTTTACATAAATAATAAAATAAAATATAAAATAAGATAATTTTATAAATAAAAAAGGAAGTTCCCGATTAAAATAGTTATTTTAATAGAATAAATCAAGTAAAATTAAATTTACCTTTTCAATCAATAGTGTTCTAGTTGGTGTGTTAACTGGTGAAAGTAAATACCACTTAGAACTATCAAATTATCACATCCACGGTGACTCATGACTGACGTTCATGCTGCCAAGCATCATTAATTAACTCAAATGTATCACAAAATGATAAGGGATGGTTGTGTAGAAGTCTGACCAATTAAATATTTAGATATAGTTGTGCTTATTTCTAATACAAATATTTAATCCCAATATTTAAATATTATTTGAAACTCACATTATTTAAACAAATTGTAATGGCAATTTTAATTCAAAATATTATTTGTATTTCTAAAAACATTTGTTGCTTACTCTAGCTATTCGATTTTGCCATTATTTATATTGTGTGCTTACGATTGCTTTCGTTTAGTGTTCTCGAAATTAGAAAATAAGTACTCCTACTTGACACAAATTAAAAGCTCTCCACTTGTTAGTTGTCAGATAGACCCAACTAATGAACAATACATTGTTGTTGTTGTTTTTTTATCTCCCCGCAGTAAAGTAAAAATAAGACAGCGTAGTTAAATGTGTCATGTGACACGTCTAATCCGTATCTCGTCAAGTCACGGGTTTTGTATGTCAAAGGACTTTAGTAGTGTCCACATGGATTAACTCGTTCCAAAAGTGTGGTGTGGAGGTGGGGGAGGTGGGATGTGAAGAATAGAAGCATCCCATAGGCTTGGGAGGGGAAAGAGGGTGAGAGGAAGGGGGGAGTGACGCAGGTGGGTGACGCTAAGCGTCTACTTCTCCCCCTCCCCCCAAGAACTCCATGGCCGTGTTTGGACGAAGGCTCGTCAAGGACTTAAGAGAAAAGGATGCTTCTGTTCCAAGTGTCGACAAAGAAGATAACACGGATTTTAACAACTTTATTTTATCAATAAGTTCGACAACATTATCCAAGGTGCAAGGAAAGGGAGGCAAGTTTAAATAAATGTAACTTTCATTAGCAAGGAGAGAATCTAGGAAGAGTTCACTGATAAACCACATGTATAAAGACTACCTTGGTTCCCCCACCCAGGATTCAAACCCAGACGTCCAGGTCACTGACAAACAAGACGAGACTGAGGCCTCAGTCAACGAGCCCGCTAATGCATTATTTATGCAAACTTGCTTGGTAACGAGTAAATTAAGGAGGAGGCAAACACTCATTTATTATTATTTAACCTGCTTCAGTGGCTGCATGGTCTAAGGTGCTACTCTTGCAAATGAAGATAAAAATTCGTAATTAAATTCCAAGACACCCTTGACTAGCATTCAAGACGGCATCATTATGTGAATAAAATTAAACTTTTTGCTTCTACTGGAGAAAATTTTATTTATTTTATTCCTTAATTAAATGTGCTAAATCGGTATTCTAATGTATTTACTCAAAACGTTTTTTAAATATGTACAGGGTGCTAAAAATGTTGATATCAAAATATAAAGTCTTTTAAAAAAAATTATGAGTGTATGGAGGGAGCAGAAGGGATTATTTAGTAAAAATTAAAATTAAGGCGTGGGTTCAATTTTTTGAGTTACTAGACTTTAAACTCCCCTTTGTTCTTTATCCAAGGCTCGCATTTGGAGGAAAGTTCATGGCGGAGTTTATATGTGTATTCGTTTTTATGTTAGCAAGACTCGTTCCTGACAATGATTGGGCTGTAATGTAAATAGATTACATTGTCTGCTACATTGTAAAAGACATAAAGCTATTTAATTTTTTTCCCTTTTGGTTTCTGTACAGTTAGTGTCATAAAATGCAATAGTTACGGTAGTACCACTATTTGTGTATGTTATTCGAGATATCCTTAATCTTTTATATATATTTTAATCATTAATTACGGGAAAAAGCTTTTATGTGTGAACACACATAGACCTATTTTCCTTTTGTTTTTATTCAAAGTATTACGAAAATATTGTTTATTGTTTAGTGGCATAATTCTTTTTCTTGTCTATACTTAGAACTTTAAATTTTTGTTAGCTAAATGGTTTCAAAATACTTGGACAGTTCTATTGCATTCCCCATTATTATTATTATTTTTAACTTAATTTAATGTACAGCAGTAAAAATTGAAAAACTATCAGCATAGAATATGGGTTTAATGTATACATCAATAAAATAAAGTAATTATTTTAGATTCTAAGCAACGCGTATGATATATTAAAAAACAAGTAAATAGCAATAGTGTTAACTTCGATTTTTTGCACGTGTGGCTTATAGAGGATCATTAAGTTTGGCTCTCACTTTAAATCAACTAATATTTTTAAAACACTTCATCAATTACAATAATTATAAGGATAAAATATTTTCCTCTTCTTCCTAGTAGAGTTTAATTTTCAGTCTCAAATAATATGTGTTGAGTTTAGTTTTTTTTTCTTTAAATAATCAACTTGCACTTTCTGAACCGACTGATAATATCAGCATATGACTTATACATTCACTTATATCTAAAACAGTCATAACATCCATCCACCAGCTTTAATTCACACTATAAAGTAGAAATCCACAGTTCACCATCGATACATTTCCAGGCAATGCCAGTAACTGAACCTGGCATCTGACGAGGTATGAAGTAGAATAGCTTTAGGACTTAAAGGTGGTTTGTACAAATTTAGTTATGTTTATGCATGATAAACTTGATGCAAAAATGAAAACCGGTTGAAGATTAAGAATTTAAAATAGAGATATTCCCATAGGCGTATATGTGTATCAAAATTAGTTTAATATCCTACATTTGTTGTAAACCACAAGGAAGACATTTATATGTGGGTATGATAATAATATAAGGGTTTTTTCCGATACTATTGGTAAATACCTAATGCCTATTTTATATTGTTCTATCAATTTTCCATTTTAAATTTAGAAGTTATAGTTACTCCAAAGTTTAAATATTTTATGTATGTTTTAATGAATTATAAATCATGATTATGGCTCTACTAAAATAACCCAACATGGTGGGAATGACAACTTAATGTTAAGGTAATCTAGTTTAGTTGACTGGAAGGTCAGCACTCCATCTCAGGCTGGGTTTAAAAAAAAATGTATACGAAAATGTTGTTTCCACTCTCTCCGGGAAAATGAAGTTACGTTACCATCTGAATTCCGACTTCTTCCTATCATACCTCATTAGCGTAGTTAAGGTGGGGATGTAGGAGACATGATAAAAGGTTTTTTGCAGTTTTTATGGCAAATTTTTTCCTGGCCATATTAAATCAAATGTTTTTTCAGTAGAAAATGAGAGTTTAATTTTTTTTTTTCACAACATGGTTACCTCAACCGTTGTTGAATATCTGTTATGAGCAAAGTGTCTTTAGATGACACACTTTTTAAGAGAAGAGAGA
Source organism: Timema bartmani (assembly GCA_902151455.1). Lineage (NCBI taxonomy): Eukaryota > Metazoa > Arthropoda > Insecta > Phasmatodea > Timematidae > Timema > Timema bartmani. The sequence goes on along the minus strand of CABFWB010000109.1, from coordinate 228,187 downwards.
AAGTTGTCATTAAATTTTAGGACACCGTTGGCGGATATTCAAGAAATGTTGAGATCACCATGTGGATAAAATTAAACTCTATGTTTCTACTGAAGAAATATTGGATTTATATCGGCCAAAAAGTTTTGATATAAGAATGGCATAAACACATATCTTTTCTTGTGTCCCCTACACTCCCACCTTAAATACTATAGTTTGGATGGGTAGTAGGATGCAGAAACGAGTAACACTTTTTTTTTTAGAACCACGTCATATACCTACTGTCCTTTAGGGTAGTACACACATGTACTAATTAACGTTGTTTGTTAGGGATGAGGAAAGTTGAGTTTAAAGGAAGTGTACCCTCATTTGCGTTGTATAATTGGAAAACAATTTAGGAAAAAATCTCCTTTAGTACACCCAACCAGAGTTTGAACTCCGACCTCCCAGTTCATCGGCAGTCCAGTCTATTGTGATAGTGATGCCTTAGACCATATAGTAACTGGGCCGGGTTGAAACTCTTGAGTCACTCTAGGTTAATTTTAGTGATTTCATCTGCTAATATCTATAACACTTGTGAAAAATCGTGCTAACAAACAAATTCGTTTACTTAGATGCTTACTGTGATAAAACTGGCTTTCCTCCCCCCTCCCCCCCAACCACCCCCAACATGCTCTCCTGTTGCGGTGAAGGGGTCTGAGAGGACATTATGCCCTAGTTCACCGTGACAAAGTTAACTATGCCACCAAGGTGGGTTTGATAGAAATAAAAGGATCGTTTAGCCAGCGTTTGAAGCATATTCAAACGATCTTGACCAAGGGGTAGGTAAATAGATACTAAATATATTATCAAAGTCTAAAATAAATCACGATATTATGATTATGTATGTCATATTATTTTTTTAAGATATTTTTAGAGGGAGTTTTGATACATATGATTATAGTCACAATAATAATTACAAACTATCTTAATACTAGAGCAAATACCCATGGATTCTTGATTGTGAAGAGGGATGCCACAGTTCCACCAGTAAATGTTTTTTCATCCATCGCGGGAATAGAACACGAGACCCTGAACTCATTGGGATAATTCCATACTGACAAACCAAAATATTTTTTAAAAAATATTTAAATAATGCGATGTTATCAGTAATGAGAATAAAATCGAAAGCACAGGGTATAGACAAAATTTCAATATTGCTAATACAAACAATTTTGGGAAATGTTATATCAACAATAACTGACTTATTCAACTTCTCACTCATGACCGGACAGTATCCCGCACTTTGGAAACTCGCACTTATTACGCCAGTACCTAAAAAAGGACTAGCAAAAGAGTTACATGACTTTAGACCTATAAGTATACTTCCGTCCCTTTCTAAGGCACTAGAATTCCTAGTGCATCAACAAATTTACCAACACATTAACAAACACAATTTGTTAACTGCCTATCAATCAGGATTCAGATCACATCATAGTACATGTACCGCGTTGATAAATGTCACAGACGACATCAGACTAGCCATGGATAAGCGTGAGCTAACACTTCTTATATTATTAGATTTTTCAAAAGCTTTTAATACTGTGGATTTTAATATTCTACTAGCAAAATTGCATGTATTATTTAATTTCTCTCCAGGCAGTATACAGTGGATGAGATCTTATTTGAATGGTCGCCAGCAAAGTGTTATGATAGGCAACACGTTCTCAACATGGCGCCCAGTTGAAGCTGGTGTTCCACAGGGCTCAGTTCTAGGGCCATTGCTTTTTTCTCTAT
>CABFWB010000109.1:184140-224736 GCA_902151455.1 Timema bartmani | reverse complement strand
TTGCAAACCAGACTCGACGAAATTGATCCCCATATCCACACGGCCACCATTTCGAACTGGAACAACAACTTTAAACCTATTGTGAATATTATTATAAATAATGAATTTAAATGTGTTTAAAGTTATATCAGTGGTAGGTTCGTTTGGATTGATAAGAAGACGATGGAATTAAGACTGTCTCTATCTGAACCTGTCCTGTGAATCCGAGCTAAGCAAATAAACCAGCGCGAGTTGGAGACAAACACTAAACTAGAGAGGGGTAGCAGTGCTCCTCGTGTCAACCGATACATTTGTCTCTTCTACTTCACAAGTGTTTGCACGTCTTTCTAGAAACAAAGCCCACGGGAAGATGCGGGGGGCATGACCTCTGCTATGGATGGTCGTGTCGCCGTGCGTCTTACTACGTCAACCCAACTAAGAGAGGCATTGACTCAAATGCCAGTGAGGCCCGAAGATTTAGGGCTGCGTACATAGCGATTCCGTAAACATGTTTAAAATCTCCTAATTCTAAGATTTATTTTATTAATATATAACTTTATAAGCCCATTTACGATAGTTAAAATTATTAAATACGGTTACAACTATTTTGTATCGGCAAAAAAAAGTAGCTTCCAACTAAAATTCAATTTTTCTAGCGAATTTTCTTACTCTCAGATTAGTGGGCAGTTGCTCATCTTTACTCGCATTCTTTGTTTACTTCACCATGAAAACCCTTGTGAATATGGGCGAGAAAAATATTTAACTTTGGTTGTAATTTTTTTAGCACCGTTTCTTTCTACCCAAAAGGGATTAGACAGGTTATATATAGAGGAAGTGTACTGGCATTTGTGAGGAAGGAGAGTGGAAAACCTTTATGGAAAAACCACTCTCGGTACATCCGACCGAAATTCGGACCTCAATCTCTTCGTATTCGATAGTCTACTGTAATAGTAGCGCCTTAAACCATGAGGCCACCGAAGTGGGTAGTAATAATAGTCGAATTCTCACTTAATTCGTATGGTGAAAAAATAGAGAGCCGGGAAAGGCGTAACTTTAAAGCTATTATCGTGATGTGAAGGCGGAAAATGTTCGCTTTGATTAGAATTAAACATTTAAAACTAAAAATAGATGGAGATTTGTAGGCCTTTGACCAGTAAACCTTTGGCTAGACAGACTAGTGACGCTTCTTGATATACAGAGTGTGCAGTAACAGGTGGGTCCCGCCTCAATGGTGGACAGGCGACACAAAAACGAGTCAAAAAGTTAATTCAAACATAATTATGTTCCATTTGACCTTGTTTCCAAGTTATAGTCATGTTTGTATTCCAGTAATGTGGAATTGCTTTAAACTACAGGATTAACTCAAAATAGCCAACTTTGGCATTAATATTTTGAGCACTTTATATAATCTTACTGGAGTGCAAACATGACAAACTCGAAAACAAGGTCAAATGGGACACATGTATATGTGAACTTATTTAATGGTTTTTGTGTCTCCTTTTCACCACTAAGGTGGGTCCCACCTGCCTGTATACTGATTGGTTTGTATTAATATTTTGTGTAAAAACTTGATAGTTAAATTCAAGTTGGTATTCCTTCTCATATTCTAATAAAGATAAATTATAGCAATCGTGAAAATGCTGGCTATCAAGATTATGACAAATATTGTCGTTTAGTGCGCACCCTGACACCAAAAATTGGGTCATAAATTATCTCTATTCTATTCCTGGGATTAAGGTCGAAATAGTTTTATGTATTTTTCCCAAACTCTTTATTTACGATTAGATATTATTTTGATTCTAACCTTTAAATTAAGGATAGTTAACTGATGACTGATTTTTCTTTAAATTCAATTCTTATAGAAGGAGAAACAGTGACGACTTTGCTTAAAATAGCTATCTGGTGAGTGTTTGAAACTATATACATTTATTTCGAGGAAAAATTGTTTAAAAGTATTTTACTGGAAACTTTTTTTTTTTTAGATTTTTTGAAAATCCTTTATCTTTATTTTTTTGTACAAAATGGGTATCAGGGAATGTTACTCATCATAAATAATAATTAATAATGCATGTTTGTTTTTGAAAATTTGTAATTTGAAAAAAAATACTTTAGAAATTTCATTTAATATTTATATCTGAGAAGAGTTTTTAATATTACTAGAGATATATTTATTTTTCAGAGGAAAACTTAATAAGAGGTGGATAGATTACTGAAAACCAGATTTTAAATGTTTATTTACAAAGTATATTAGACTATATTGTATATTAGAAAATATGTATGATTTCACCAGAGAATTATGTTCTTTGTCTTTTTAAGCCAATTGACAAATCCAAATTATTAAACTAACAAGATAATGAAACTAGAGAAATGTAATTTTTTCCCCGCGCAACGTTACATGAACTTAAGGTTTTTTGCAACGAATTATACAATGGTTACCCCAGCTGTTTGGAAATCCTAGCAAACAGCTATAATTTTGTTAAAGTATAAGGGGGCGTTTCTTTCCGTCCCACTTCCTGGAAAAGAGTCGCATTCCTATCAAACTTACTCTTACCCCTCCATCTCCAAACGTTTCTCCAACTTCTCCAGTAATCTTTATTTATTCTTATGTTCCTCTTTTTTTCGTTCTCTGGGGCAGCCTTTAACTATGAAGAACGATTTGTAATAAAAAAAAAAGTCTTGAAACTTCAACTTAAAGATAATATAACCCCCATTGTTGAAGGGGAGCACAAACAGAAAATAAAGTGTTGTTCAGTACATCCTATTTTTTTAGTCACGGCTTCTTACTACCGGTTCATTTTACACACATATATAATAATTACTCTGATGAGGTAGGTATGAGTAAAGAATCATTTTAAAGGTAATCTACCCGCATTTGCATGGGAGAAGAGTTGGAAACCATTTTAGGAATAAAACACCCTCAGTAGACCCAAACTGGATTCGCACTGAGACTATTCAGCCACTGAAGCATCTAGGCAAGTCGAGGGTGACTGACAGTTTTTGTAATGTTTACAACTTCGATTTGCAGCAGTATATCTTATTGATATGAAATTAATGTTAACCACGAACCACTTCGGTAGCCTCAAGGAGTAATACACACTAGAGCGTCGCTATCTCAATAGACCGACCTACCGATGATGGGGAGATCGAGACTCAAAACCCGTTCGGGTGTACTGATGGTGGTTTTCCCTAAATGTGTTTCCATTCTCCCTCCACACAAAAGAAGGTACACTATTTCTCAATTCAACCTTCCGCATTCCTAACACACTATCGTGATTATTAGTACGCGAACGGGTTGTAGGGCGTGATGCTAAAAAAATGGACCCCTGTTAAAACTTGTAATTCTTTTATCAATCATATTTTTTAATCATTTGTAAAACGAGTTTTCACATGAGCATATATCTAAACACAGCGATGATGTGTCAACAGTATTATTTTAAAACCATAGCTTTATATGTACATATATAGTATTATAGTGTTTCTCTTGTGGCACATTGATAAATGAGCTAAATAGTCACTAGTATAAATTTATCAATTTAATTAAATAAATCTATGTATACCAACATTATTATATTAATAATTTTAAATCAAATAATTATCTCTATGCTGCAGTGATTGGACCATTAATTTTCTTAAATTAATATTTCTTCTTCATGATTACTGGATGCATTGATTTCATTGTTAAATTTACTATAAAGTGAACTTTAAATTTACAGATGGCACAAGTTTTACTTTAAAACAAAAGCTTTTATTAAATTTAATTTAGAGATTAATCTTAAATTATTTATATCTAAAAAAAATTGCAGTAAAGGGAATTCGAATCTCAAACATTTTGCTTAAAGTGTTGTAAGGAAAATAGTTTTATTTCTTGAATATATTAATCAGTCACATTTTCTTAAACTAACTGCAAGACCTTGATAAGTTGATATAAATATGTTATTATAATTTCACTGAAAATTTGTTTAGATTCTAATGATAGTTTTCCTCTATCATTATACACTAACTTAAAGGAAAATTATATAAATTACCTTTATTTCAAATCAGAAACAAGTCAATGGCGCTTCCTGACTCATATCACAGCAAATAAAATTAACTTCTGAAATAAAATAAATATAATTTGTAAGACAACATGGAATAAATTAAACTGTTAAATGGCGTATCATTAGCTCTATTTTCACAAAGGGAACGAGATCACAGAACAATAGATCATTTTAAACTAAATGACTCGAGAATAATGAAAATATCAAGTCTTCTCCCTCTTGAGGGAGGTGGAGGGGGTAGGGGACACTTTGTTTTCTTTCTATGGAGACCAGGAACATGTGGTGGGATGAACAGAAGTAATTTTCATGAAGGAGGTCTCGCCTTTTGTGATGAACGTCTGCCGTGGTTGTTCATATTTTGGGACACGCGCAAATGTCAAGGCATGACGCGTTTGAGTGCTGCCTTGCTGTTAATTAAATGTCAACAATACGGTTAGGTTGGAAAAGAAATACTGAAAGCGATACTAAGCATGCATTCTTAGTGAAGGCCTATACTTGGTTATGCTTGATGAGACACAAAATTTCCATGGATATTAAACTGAAACTATTTATTAATATAATTCCCGCAAATAGATCACATATAAATTTTGTATCATTCGTTGTAGGGTTTTTTTTTAACTCAAAGCAACAACGTACAACATAATTTTAACCACACAGATAGCCGGAAATTAAATTGAAGTTGAAGTATTAGGTAGAGAAAAATTTCTTAAATTTGTTGCTAAGGATAGCAAACATTTCCAGTAGTAAGTTATTTTCTTGAAACTAAAAATTCCCATTGGTTTTGAAAGGAGATTATATCTAAATGAAAAAATAAGTATTGTAAAAAAAAATACTAGTAGAAATTCAAATGCAATAGGTATAATATATTTATTTTTGTTTATTAAATTCCAAATAAAGTATAAATTATATTACATAATTAATAGGGCCTATACATATAATTAAATGAGTTTGGTTATTTTCATTTATTTACAGTATTTAACGTGTACTTTCTGATACATCTGATTATATCACCACACAAAAATGTCTATGACAGAGCCAAAGGGCCTACCAATTTTGCATGGGATAGGTATTTTCACATAACTTCCAAGGTTATTTTATATGCCACAATCCAAATGGGACCGAGGGCTTATCTTCCCCTTCGAAGTAAATTGTGATAAAGATTTTTTCGCTCAAGAAAAATCCGTCGACCCCCGGCAGGGTTTGAACCCACGAACCGAACACTCAACCCAAGACCAATGAGGTCAACTACCCTTTACTAAGACTGCATTAGATATATAATATATAAAAAAAAGCATTACACTCTGTTTACGCTGATTGGTAATTATTGTCTTGTTTGCACCTATTAGATTATGGCTTTGCCCAGAATCTGCATCAAAGTGTAACTAGTCAAGGTAAAATATTAACTTTCAAGGAGAAAGTACTGTAGCTATTTCTTAAACTGAGCACCTAAATATACATATTACATCTATTAAAACTTTCATGATAAAGAAATTGATTCATTGCTATTATCTATCAATCAAATAAATTATTTTAAACACAATAAATATTACTTTTGTTAATTCACATTGGACTGTAAGGTGATGGCTGATAATTTATATCTAATTGTATGTATGGCCGCAGAGAATATTTAAATTTGTCATTTTTTTACTATATAAATAATATGTATTTTATATCAAACATTAAAAATCAAATTAATTATGTTATAAATACCTACTACATCTAATATAAGTTTACTAATAGTTTGACTAAGTGTTCAATAGTCTATAGGTTGTAAGACTATTAGTGTTTTAATATTTGTAAATGTGGAAGAAAGTGTGAGACTCCATGTTAAGGTGGAAGTGTAGGAAAGAGATTTAAATTCAGTATTTTTCCAGTTTTATAGTAAAACTTTTTTTCTCAAAACAAATAAAATATTGCTCCAGTAGAAACATAATCTAATTTTCTACACTTGTTGATATCTACAGTTGTTGAATATCTGTCTTGAGAATAGCGGCATTAGATAAGAAACTTTTTAAATAAAGAGAAAAAGTTGTCATTAAATTCTAGGACACCCTTGAAAGATATTCAAGAACTGTTGATATCACCATATGAAGAGAATAAAACTCCATTTTTGTACGAAACAATATTTAATTTTTTTTTTTCACCAAAAAGCTGTTTTGCTATAAAAACTACAAAAACACTGGCCTTAACTCGCATTTCCTAAACTCCCACCTTAAGCCATCACGAAAAGTTTAGTATACTGCATTCTGTGGCATTAAAATATTTTCCCTTTGTTTCAATAAATAGCTAATATTTCTCGCTTTTATTTCCTTGTGAAATCCCAAAGGAGCGTGTTAGCCGTGATATCGTAAAACAATTCAGCCTGGACTATGCAGTGGGGGGAAGAGGGGTAAAACAATAGTTGTTGAGGGAGGGGTGCTGTTTGAATAAAACAAAAACAGGGAGGGAAGGGGGAGTTACATATATTAATTAGATTATTGACCCTGCCATTCTTGTCCTATCTTTGTGTGTGTGTGTGTGTCTCAATTATCAAGTTTCATTCTGATGATGAAAATTTCTTTACGTTCGTTCTCTTTACAAAAGAATTTAGTCAAATTCCTCTTTGTGAAATGTTTGAATAAAACAGAATTTGTCTTACAGCTCGCTGAGTAGTTTTAATGCTAATTGTACCATCTTAAGCTCACATATATTACAATATTTAGTATATTCATCTATTTAGGTTAAGTAATAAAAACAATTAAACATATAAGATGTATAGTGTTTAATAGCATACTTATAAATAGGCCTACTACAAATTCAATTTAAATAAAATATCAAAAGTAGTTATGTCACATTATAAAACCAATTTACCAATCCTTACTGTAAAATAATTCCCAATACATATATCAATAACAAAATGTGCGATTTAAGTTTCCCAAAACATTCCTTGATTTAATTTTTTTAGCACTGTGTCTTACTAACCTTTCGGTTTATACGCCTTTGTATTAATAATGCTAATGATTTTAGGGATTAGTACGGTTATACATATTTATATAAAGTGTACCTGCATTTTTGTGGAGTGATAGTGGAAAACCATTTTGGAAAAACCACCCTCAGTACACCCAACCGAGATTTTAACCTCGATTTCCAGGTCATTGCCAGCTGGCACTATCGTGAGAGTAGCGCCTTAAACCGTGCAGCCACCAAAGTTGGTCCCTAATTTAAATATTTACGCTAACTCGAATTATTTTCTTATGTTGATAAATATAAACAAATATGAAATCAAGATATATTATAACGTGCTTCAGTGGCCACATGGTCTAAAGAGTCATTCTTGTCATTGATTATCATGTCGATAACAGGGATTTTGGGATTCGAATCTCCGTCAGGTGTACAAGGGGTGATTTTTCCTAAATAGTTTTACATTTTCCCTACACGCAATTGTGGTTACACTTAATATAAATTCAACCTCCTTCAGTCCTATCTCATCATCATAATTAGTAGCCTACATAAGGGTATGGCCTGAGCCGGTATTAAGACGTGGCGCTAAAAAAAAAGACATTATAAATAATCATTGGTTTCTGCAATTATTAATATACGTATGCTAGTATTTTATCATGGTTTTGAGTTACGTCGGTAAGTAATGTACAATATATGTGTGCAGATCCTGAGTGGCAACAGTGACACGTCTACAGTGGTCAGTCATCGTCTCATGCCACCCATGTACGCCAGTCAAGTGCGCATCCTTCCATACAGTGTGCATCGTAGAACAGTGTGTCTCCGAGCTGAGCTTCTGGGGGTGTATTTCTGAGGGTAAGTGCGCATCCTTCCATACAGTGTGCATCGTAGAACAGTGTGTCTCCGAGCTGAGCTTAGGGGGTGTATTTCTGAGGGTAAGTGCGCATCCTTCTATACAGTGTGCATCGTTGAACAGTGTGTCTCCAAGCTGAGCTTAGGGGGTGTATTTCTGAGGGTAAGTGCGCATCCTTCTATACAGTGTGCATCGTTGAACAGTGTGTCTCCGAGCTGAGCTTAGGGGGTGTATTTCTGAGGGTAAGTGCACAATACTGATACAAACATATTACCAGTCAAACATTTTATAAAATGACGAATTTCTGATCGCAAAGGTTCGTTGGAGCGTATTGTACAAGATCGACTTGTACAAAATGTAGCATTGTCAATCTTTCGTGAATTGTATTAACCATACCTGTAATTTAAAAAATCATGTGTCCAACACCTCAGCTCAGTTGTTAGCGTGTCTGTCTACTGAGCTAAAGGTCCCGGGTTCAATTACAGACATGGCCGAAGAATTTATCATTGGTGAAATGTGGGTTTATCCTTTCACAGTGATGAATTAACGGCCTTGGTCTGGATGTTGTGTTTACTATAATTTAAGTTATTCTGTAAGTCATATGCTAATATAATCAGTTCAGAAAATGCATATTAAATACCTCAAATAAATAAAAACATTGGAAATCATTGACAGCTGAAAGAATGGCGTACACTCTGTATTCTAGAATGATTTCTTTACAAATACTGGTATCTGTAAAGTCGATCTTAGGGGGCGGTTTTTACATCCGGCTGTTGAATTAAGTATAATTAATTTAACAAAATGGTGATTTCTTTCCTCTTATACAATAAAAGCTTTTATTGGTAAAATGGGTTCTATTCTTAGAGATATTACCTTTGGCGTTTAAGGTTATTGTTTATACTTAAATGTGCATATAGTTCATTTCAGAACACAATAATGCTGTAATACGCTCATAATATGACTTGAATTTGCCCACTGATCGTTCAAGGAAAATTTACGGGCCATTAGGTTTAGAATGGAATTCACAAAATTGAATCCTTTTTCCCTCTCGTATAAAACAATGGTTATGATGTCAAAAGTAGATAAGCTGTAAAAGACCTGCTTTGGAAAGGGTGTAATTGGCTTCCATTGTCGCTGCTTGTTACTCGGAAGATATTTTGTAAATTGCCAAAAGCAAGGGAATCAAAATTGGTTGTAAGAGCAGGTGGAAGTAGGGGGAAGTTGGGGGGGGAATAGGTTCGGGGGACGGAACAGAAACGAAAGAGAGCCTCCATTTCCCATGCATGAAGACGTTTATATGCCGCATGAATAATATATATAGACTCGGACCACTTTAGTTGATGGGGACCCGAACACTGAAATTATTGTAGCTTCGTGTGGACGATGCCCATCGTACTTTTGATCACTTTCAGGGTTGGATAGAACAACCTTTCATTCCGTTGCGCAGTAAGGATATTTAAATAAATCTCTAGTTTAGTCGTTGAATTGAACTGTTTTGAGTTTCAATTACTTTTCATAAAAAGTGGATTCTTCTTCCTAAATTTCATAGATTTTTTTCGTGATATTTGCATATTTTAAATGTGTTTTAGCATTCTAAATTATTTATGATGAAGGAATTGATGTCAATTTGGATATCATGATACTTAAAAATGAATTATAAGTAACACAAAATATATTGAAAACTTTACGATTATCTGCTTTAATTCCACACTAATTACCTTCATTTATATACAAACGTACCAAATATGTTTCCATAATTAGAACATAATATGCATAATATGGATTAGAACATAATTTGATTAAACAAAGAAGTATTTTATAATTGCATGGAATTAATAGTAAATTTTCTAACAGTACTTAGAATTTATCTAAACATGGGATTTTAAAACTCTTCCTATATCAATATCAGTAAAATGCACCATGCACAATTAATATTGTTTTAGATATCAGCAGATTTTGGATCAATAATAGACTTCATTGAATCTCATCCAGGAAAATATACCTGAAAGAAATTAATTTTTCCAAACTAAGGTTCAAACCCACTATTCGGTTCTCTACAAACGAGCTAACTATATTTAGTTGGATTGCCAGCCATTTGTAAACTGACAATTTTAATGTTCAATTATATCCAGATATAACCAGATATATTTTTGAAACATGACATAAATTAAACACCTTTTAGATCTGAGCTAGCACCTTATATATAATATATTATTACTTAAGATATACAAACTGTGTTTATTTGTTTATAATTTTAATGACGTCAATCCAATAAATAAAACTTATTCGTAATTTTAAAAATAGGTTGTTTATATTTTATCTCAAAATTAATTTTTCTTAACCAAATTATAGAATAAGAAAATATGTTTTCTACACATTTATTTTCAATACTCACTGATAATCTTAAAAATGGCGCTATCAAACTTAATTTGCTTTGAACATATTTTAAAAAAAGCTTATTAACATAAAGATAATCATATCTACGTTAATAATTTATTTTCTTATATTTCCCGAGAAAATCGAGTTAATATCTTTCCACGAAGCATACTTAAATGCAAATTAGAATTCGTACATTTCATTACTACTCCAGGAATTTTAATAATATTCCTACTGAGTTTTTAATGCAGTGAGGCCATACCTCAGGGGCAATGACAAAAGTTATGGCAGCCATATCTGACGAACTACAACATGCAAGATGAAAATATAATTGCTTTCACCTCCTTTTAGAACTATGAGATGGATGCTAAGGACAAATTCCAGAAATGCGAGAATGTAAAATAAGAGTTTAGATATTCTTCTCAGTTCTCATTTTTATATATGAGAAGTAAAAAATATTTTTAACCATTGATATAGTAATATAATCCTTTGTCTACCCCAAACTGTAGATAGCTTACCTTGCATGGTTCCACTATGGTGTAGTACAAGTGTAGCCAAACAGTGGCAAGCCAATAAATATTGAATGACCCACCAGCTGTCTTTAATGTATTTTAATACACAAAAGACACCTTTGACATGTTTCAAGAACTTTTAGGGCTCTTTCAATTACGATATCGGTCGCAACAACTGGACGAGATGTTTTTGAGACGTTGAAAAATTTTATAGAAAAAGGTGATGTAGATGGAATTAAATTTAAGTGGAATGGACTTATAAGTATCTGTTATGGCGCGTTTACAAGAGGCCAGTTGACAGGCAGGTTCCGACTGGCGTTAGGACGCCAGTTACTGGCTTCTTGTGGACAACACTGGCTTGCTTTTTCGGGCAAGTTACGACTGGACTGGCTAAGCAGGTTGACTCACCCGAGGAGTAGGCTTTGAGCAAGTTGGTTGAGTCAGTGGGTTCCCCCACTACTATATTTATTGACTGGTGCCTCAACTGGCGACGTGTGCATGGTCCCAGGTTTGACTGTCCCATCACAAACCAGTTGTAATCAGTGCGTTGTAGCGTGTTAAAGTTGCAGTGTGCATTTTATTCATCCTCCTGAGTTTATTTAAACTGCTTTTGATGACACATAAAAGTGTACTGAAGAAATGACTCTGACATTCATTGAACTCTACAAAGATATAGAAGTTTTGTGGAACAAGTTCCATCATTTGTATGAAAACAAAAACGCACGTGACACCGCATTACGGGAAATTGTGTCCGAGATTGAAATTGAAGGTTTTAATGTAGCCGATGGCAAAACAAAAATAAAAACATTATGGGCTACATATAATGGGGAGCTAGTGAAAATAGAGAGAACTGAAAGATTAAGGTATGGTTCAGATTATGTTTATGTGCCTTTTTTTTGAAATGGTTCAACGTGATGAAGGAAATCGTGGACAAAGGACTTTGAAAAGAAACACACATTAGCAACCTTGTAAGTTCATGCACATGTACATTGATAATAATACTGTTCAAAGGCCATGATACCCATGACAAATATTTATAAACTGATAAGATTGATAGGCATAGAAAGTTAAACTAAGCATGTACATTGATTTTTTTAATGGACATTGATCCCTGTTATAAAAACTGTACAATTTTGAATTTTAACTCAGTCCTCCTTCAATCCCACCTTAACTCAGGCTCCATTCCAGCAAACCTTAAATTAAGCTCCTTCCATATCAAACTTAAGCTCCGTTCCATCCAAGCTTAGCTCAGGCTCCATTCCATCCCACCTTAACTTAAGTTACATTCCACCCCAACTTAACTTGAGCTCCGTTCCATCCCAGCTTAGTTCAGGCTCCATTCACCCCACCTTAACTTAAGCTCCATTTCATCCCAACTTAACTTAATCTCCCTTCCATTCCAAATTAACTTAAGTTCCCTTACATCTCAACTTAACTTAAGTTCTATTCCATTCCAAATTAACTTCGTCTCCATTAAATCCCACTTAAGCCAAATAAATATGTGTTTGACCGAGACTTTAAAAAACATCTGATTTGATAATGATACCCGCCTCGGTGGCCGAATGGTATAAGTTGCATGTGTCACTCTTACGATAGACTGAACTAAGGATGACTGGGATATCAGAGTTATAATATTGATCAGGTGTAAAGAGGATTTTTTTTCTAAATTATTTTCCAAGCTCCCTTATAGCTAATGAGAGTACACTTCCTCTAAATTCGATCTTCCTTATCTCTAACACATTAACTTAATTCGTACATAACATCCGTATAGCTCTAACGGGTAGTGAGGCACGGTGATGAAAAAATAGATTCTAAACCATAATTAAAAGCTTATTTATGTGTGTCGAGATACACTCGCCCTCAGCTCTAAAACCAATTCAGATCAAAATGGTACGTTTTAAAATAAACTGTTTGCATTCCAAGGGAGAACCCATGGCAAACGATAATATATAACACAAGTTAGGCTCTCATCCTGAGCTAAGCATCGTAGAAAACATTACTAACCGCTAATTATTGCCATCAAAAACAATTGCCAAACATTGTGCTAAATATTTTCCAGAACGTTGTTTTTTAATAAAACATACGCTTACTGCTATTTTGTCGAGAGCTATTATATATATATAATATGTGGAGATTCTATAAGTTTTAAGTTACTTTCCTATTAAAGTCTAGCGCTATTTCTTTTTGGCTCTTTAACTACATATCTAAATTCTAGACCGATTTTGTTATTTTATAACGACTAAAATATAAACTTTTCATAGATATGGTCTTATTTATTCACTTTTATAAGATTCTTGGAGATACTCGGCAGTTTAATATATATGTTATAGGATTCTTCCCTAAAATATATTTGTTTATGTACACTTCGTTTAACCTGGAATGTAGCAAGTCTTTATCTTGACGGATTACATTATGGGCCTATCTGCTAAACTATACCATGATGGAACAGTTCAAGGCAAGCTTGCTGCCCTACAAGGTAGGCCTAGAACGTGAGTAATTGTCTTTAGCTGTATTTTAAATAATACATTTAATACAAGTAAAATTAAAGATTTAATTTAATCTGGAAGGAAGGAATAGGCTAATTAAGAACGCATGTGTCAGTATTTCCTGAAAATAGAATGAAAAACACGGAGTATTAATATAATGGAAAAATATTTTGGAGGATACGGTTGGAATTTAAACAAAATATGATTCTTGCTTCTTTTTTTTTTCTTTCAAAACTAGGAATCCAACCTCCTACACCAACTCTGATATATTTTAATTATTTTAAGGCTTGCTATCATCCATCTTATGTTTCTTCTACTTCTAAAACACTGTACCAGGTGCATGTTACCATTTAGGAAATGTCTTGACAAGTCTCAAATTAATAATCTTCCTTACATCTTATAAGTATTTCTTGTTTAATCTCCTTTCCTCTAAGATCATTTATCTCCAATCTGCTTCCAGATTATCTTATCATCTTGCTTACTTTGATTTCAGAAAACATTTTCCTCTAGTGAATATTAAATAACCACACATGAATGCTTACTTAGTATTGTTATCATTGCTGAATTTGTATTAAAACAAATTAAAATAGACTAAGAGCTGGTTTTATTCGGCGTGCTGAATTCAAACAATTTTGCAAAAGTAAAAAGATATAAAAGGGAAGCACAAGTGCTTTACTTTCTTTCGACATCTTGGAGAGAGAAGTATTGTGATTGTCAAAAAAAATGCAATATGAGATTTTGAAAAATGTCAATGTTTCATGACGACCTGAAACAGAAAAAGTGAGACTTTAGAGTCTCCTAGAGTCTAAACCATTTTACCAATTGGAATAAAACTTGGGGTCTAGTGTTTGCATAAGGCTCCCCCGAGGAATTTTTGGAATTAAATATCCAACCCTAAAATTAAAGGTAGTGTACTGAGGGACAAAAATAATTTAAAAAAATCGATTTTCGCAAAATATTAAGGTACCA
Organism: Timema bartmani; assembly: GCA_902151455.1. Lineage (NCBI taxonomy): Eukaryota > Metazoa > Arthropoda > Insecta > Phasmatodea > Timematidae > Timema > Timema bartmani. Next base: position 210,587 of record CABFWB010000109.1, on the reverse strand, counting down.
GTGCATATTATTTCAATTCACAGATCTTGTGAATTGTTAGTAAATATTTCTATTTTAATATAAAAGAGAGAAATTTTACGTGGTGAATCGTACCATTTATTTACTTTATTTACTTTGTTAATTTGATTCTATAACGTTTTCTATTTACTATTTAGTTGTTTTTGCATTTATTTTATACAATCAATAATATTTAAAGAGCTGTATTACACTATATTCCCTTATATAAAATTAATAAATGATATCTGGTAAAATATTTAAAGTTATTTATTTGTTTAAATTTGTTTAGGATAATTTGGAAGAGTTTGAAAGGTACTTAAAAGTAGTTTAATTAATATAATTACACTGGTATTTTGTCAATTACACTAGTAATGTCAAAGTAGACAAGTCCGTGAATAAATATAGCGTGATTGAAATACATTTTAACATTAATAACATGTGAAAACTATTAGGAATTGACTATACTATTGAATACAGTGTTTTAGGATCTAGTTTACCTATTCAATTAAATTAATATTGAGTACAGTTTCTTAAATGTGACAGTACTATAATTATTATTCTTTTGTATTCGTAGATTTAAGGAAATGTATTAATTTTATGAAATAGGTTAGACTCTATTTTTATATACACATTCATATATAGTTTATGAAATAGTTAGAAATTTGATATTAATAAATACTTTCTTGTATATTCTATTAAATATGTTAAACTCAATATTAATACAGGCATTATTATCTTTTACTCTCTCCCTTAAGCATATGTATATAGATAAAATGTGTGTATATGTATGTAGGCATATATAGTTATAATGTGTTTGTACAGGCTAGATAAAAATATATCTCGAGAGCGAGGCATAAATGTGTGTATATAAATAAAAGAGAAAAATATATCTAGGAATGAAAAAAGAGAATATAACGATGAGTCTATTCATATCTTTAAATAGTAATGATATATTTTAATGAAAAGGGTTATTAAGTACTATCATCGTGCCAACTGACTATCCTTCTTAAATAATTCACGTGTGCTGTACGAAACGTTTTGAGGAATGAGGACGATTTGTAATGCTTAGTACGACTTCAATTCGTCACAAAACTGGCTTGCGAGCTTTATGGAAAGAGGACATTTGTCTTAAAAGTGGAGATTTGGTAACAAGACAATCTGAATAATCGAGAGTACGAATAGTTGGCGTTAGAGAGTTGAAGTCCTACTCGCACATAAATATCTCGTCTACATTTTCCCTTACACATTTGGATGGAAGACACTTTAATTATTTTGATTACTTAATTTAATCTCTACATTTTTAAACATAGTATATCAAATACTATATTCAATAATATAAATATAATACTTATAGAATCTTAAAAGCTTGAATATAAAAATGAAAGTTTAGATAATCACTAAAAAATAAATATGTGTTTATTAATAGCATTAAATTACACCACCAAAAAGAGTTCTTAAGTAAATCATTAAATATTTATCTACAATATTTTAGTTTTCATACAATTTCAGACACCCCTATAAAAGAATAAGTTTAAATTGATTTGCTACATTTATTATTGTCTTCAGTCAGTGTGTCGTACTTAAAAATTTTTTTTACTTATTTCAAAATAATCATGTCTCAAAAAAAATAAATTTAACAAGCTCGTCCCCGAAAAATCATTGTTTTATGCATCGCGTCTTATTGCCCATTTATACCATCCACAGAGTAGCATATAATTATTATTCCTTGAGTTGTATTAAATCAATTTGAGTAGGAATGATTCAAATTTTTCTAGAAGATCGATATCAAGCAACAACAACAACAAAAACAACAACAACAAACTCCTTGGCGTCAACCCACATTCGATTCATTCCGACCGAGTGGGCGCTCTCTGTTAGCGATGAAGAGCCCAATTATTAGCAGATAGAGGGTGTCATGTGGTCAGCACAATGACTCATACAACCATTAATCTCAGTTTTCTAGAATGTACACAGTACTTTTTCATTCAAGTAAGTAATTTCCTGATTTTCCCCCACGAGACTGTTGTCCCCCGTTCCAAACCAACTGCTTCACAAACCTGAAAGCGTTTTGGGGATCTAACCAAGGACATCTGGAACTGTATCAAGAAATTGTGACCACTAGACCACAAAGGTGGTCATTAATTCAACAGTAGCTATCAAACTGGATTGAGATACTTCATATACAATAACAAATAAGTTTAGAAACAGAGCTGAATCCGTGACATGTCCTTCAAACCGACCCCGGAATCTGGTGCTCAAATTATGGCTTGGGTGTGTTTAATATGGGTTTTTTCTCGATAGCTTTTGGATTAGCTTTATATAAAAACTGTTTGAAATTTTCTCAAAATTTAGCCTCTTCGTTTCATGTATTTAGATTAGTAAAAGCTGTGGATATACTAAATGGCTAATAATACACGTAGTCGTTAGAAGTATATCAATACTTTGACTAGAGTGTAAAACCTTAATCTCGTGTGTTATATATTTTGATCATTTATAACCCACTCCAGTGGTCTTATGGTCTAAGGTGCTACTCTCGCAGTATACTAGACTGCCAATGACGGGAAGATTGAGGTTCGAATCTCGGTCAGGTACTGATGGTGGTTTTTCCTGAATGGCTTTTCACTCCCCCTCCTCTAGAATGCGGGTACACTTCATCTTAATATAGTATTCCTCAACCCTAAAACTATTAGAGTATTTATTTCATAAACTTATAGCCAGAATTAGTGATAAAATAAAAAATTATAACTTAAAATTAATTATACTCTTATTGTCTAGTATACTTTGTCCCATGAAATGGACCTTGAGTAATTGTTATCTAAGGGGTCAATATTGTTGGCGTGTGGACTAAAGTCAGCATTAAAAAAATAAACTTTACCATCTAATCTTAATATTTCTATATTTTTTATGATAAATATTTTTAAATCATTTTTATCTGAGCTTTGAATAACATTATAAATTTTATTTTCACTGTCTTTGGTCGCCGCATAATCTATTTCTAAGGCGTCATACTCGCAATGGACTAGACTTCCGATGTTGGGGTGATCGTGATTCAATCCAGGTCTTGTGTACTGAGTGTGCTTTTTCCTAAATGATTTCCCACTCTATTCACGCAAATGCGGTTACCCTTGCTCTAAATTCAACTTTACTCATCACTTACCCATTAGAATTATTAGTATAAAGGAGTATAATACAACCCGAATGGGTAAGTAATACATGGTAACAAAAAATATTTTTTCGAGAAATGTGGGATATAATTTTATTAATTTCAGAACCAATTTGCTTAGGTTGATTTTAGAACACTCATTGTACTGTGGTTTTACACAATTTATCTATCTTCAATATTATATTTACTTCCGCAAAATGTAAGTGAATGAAACATTATAAAATCTCCCACAGATATCGGTAATATTTTGTATATTTACACTTCGATTTACCTGGAAATAATCCTACCATACACGTGACCGTATGCGGATTAAACCATTTAATTACAGTAGATTTGAGTATGTAAGCTTCCAATCACCCCTTCCCCCCCCCTACCCTCTCACCACTCTACTCCAGGCACTAGCCAATCACATGTGGTATGTGGCGAAAAGCTTAGAGGTCTCCATGGCACAGCTGGTGACCAAAATGTATTACGTGCCAATATTGATTTTGGATTTCGGCCATGAAATGTATCCATGATTGGTTTCGCCGGCTCGTCATTCGATATCACTCGTGGATACTTTCCAAGGACATTCTGGTCACTTTTGTCTTAACCCTTTCATTTTGTTTTATAGCTGAGGAGATATTGTATTTGTTTTTTATGGTTTTGTGCACTTCTTATAAGTTTTGACAACTAGCAATAAATTAGTCGATTATTTGCACTACAGTCGGAGTATCCTCCATTACTATTAAATATTTTTTAAACTTTTTTAGCTTAGTCACAGGGAGAAAATCAGGATGCATCATGCATCAGGATCTTATGTTTACAAATAGTTTGGTAGAGATCGGAGGAAATATTAAGATTCACCTTAAGAAAACAATTTCCAGCCTAATATGAATTAAAGACATTAATCATAAAAGCTTAATTGGTATGACTAAATACATGTAATTAAAACACATGAAACCGTTTCTGATAATTTTACGATCCTATGGCTAAACATAACCATATTAATGGATTAATAAGGGGTAGACTTGAAAAAGTACTCGTAGTTAGGGAAAATACGCTCATATTGGAGGGAAAAGAGGATGGTAAAGCTACATTAACCCCAATACATCTACCGAGAATCAAACTTCAGATACCTCATCACCAGCAAGTAGCCCAGTCTCTTTCAAACCTGATACCTTCAACCATATATGAACGTGTGTGGGTAGCTAATTTAATTTACGTATTTTGTGTTTTTGTAACGCTCAATAAATTGATTAATTAATTGGCGATTACTGATGCACGTATTATTGTATTTAAAATCACATTACATTATATTTGGATACAGCTAATCTAGTTATGCGATATATGAAGTAAATATCTAAATAATCCGGTTTTTTCAGTGATGAAAGAGTCTGGGTTCAAATCCCGGTCTTGTTTATAGAGTTTTTCTTAGTTTAATGTTTTTCTACTTTCCCCTTACGCGAATGTAGGTATATATTCCTCCTTATTCACTCACCTCTACCTAATTAGTATTAATATGCGAAGGGCCTGGATGAACAAAAACATTATGTAGAGGGTAGTGAGGAGATCCACCCTGTATTAGATCGTGGTGCAATGCGGAGGGTTTCTTGTTCGTGACTAACTGTCAACTTGGTCTCAAGAGCATGACCAGAGTTCGAGCTCCGGATTGGAGGCACTTAGCGAGACCAACAGGTTTGGTACCCGCTTTAGTGGCCGCAAGACCCGCCTCGGTGGCGTAGTTGGCTAACGCGCCTGTCGTGTTGAGCCAGACCACCGAGGACGGGCAGATCGAGGCTCGAATCTCGGTCGGGTGAACTGAGGGTGGTTTTTCCGAAATGGTTTTCCACTCTTTCTCCACGCAAATGTGGATTCACTTCCTCTAAATTCAACCTTCCCAATTCCTAACCCATTAGTGTAATTAGTACTTAAGCGTATGACCCGAACGGGTAGTAAGACGTGGTGCTAAGTAGTATTATTATTATTATTATTATTATTATTGGCCGCAAGGTCTAACGCCCCACTCTCGCAATAGGCTATATTGCCGATGACGGGGAGAATTGTTTTCCACTCTCCCGTCACTCAAATGTCGTTACACTTCCCCTTAATCTAACCTTTTCTCATCACTTAAAACCACTAGCGTGATTGGTACATAAGCGTATAACACGAACGAGTAGTAGGACGCCAAGATTAAAAAAAACTATTACTAGGTCTACTCGTAACGTCACGAAAGAATGATAAATAATACCATGAAGGTATTTTCTTACTATAGTTAATTTCAAATTTAATCTCGGGGAATTAGTTGTCCGTTTGTTTATTGACACTAGTATCCCAGGTTTGATTTCTGACAAGGGAGAAGATGTATCATTGAGAATTTTTGTTTTTGGTCCCCTGATTAATTGATACATTAACTGTTCTGATTCTGTTTGATGATTTGGATGTTCACTCTCTAGCTGGTATAAGTATAAAGAATCTTCGTAAATAACTAGCTTAGTACTTAAATTGTTCCAATGAGAAAACAACACGTAGTAAACGCATAGTTTTGAGTTTATTATCCTCTATATCAAAATAATAGGCTTTATCTACTTGAAATCTTAAGTTATCAAAAATATCAATAGCTTACAAATAAAATAGAACATCGGTGGTACTTAATAGCTTGTTAGTCCTTTATTTATAGTCAGAGATTATATAATATATAAACACCATTTTAATAAAATTCTCCTTTCTTTTTTACAATTCTTATTTTAGAAAGGGAGTAAATACATAAAACATGTAAGTCAGAATATGTTCATGCTATGTAGAATATGTTCATTTACTTGTAATTTGTTATCTATATATAGTATTATATATGATATAATTTATTTATATTGTATATTTTTGTACTAAAATGTATTGTGTATATAAATTTCAAATTACTAGCTAAATGATTATTTTTTGTAGTATTTACATTAAATGTACAAATATTGTAAGTATTAAAATTTTCTTGATATCGGATATTATATTTGCCGTGATTACTTGAAATAAATTTGTTTTATCTGTAAATTGTTTCATGTATTAAATTAAAAGAAAACCAAAGCTGTAATTTTATTTCATATTTATTTGTTAGTAAGAGCGTAGTGATTTTTTGGTTGTATGGTTGTTTGGTTGTTTGGTTGGTTTATGCTGGCCTTGCTTTTAAATTTTTCTTATAAATATTAATATCTTTGTGCATGTTGCAGACTTTTTGATACCACTTCTTTTGTATTTGTAAAATATTTATAGCAGAAACATAAGGTTGGTTGTAAATAAATTTTTTTATGAATGTAGGGGTTTTAGGGGGAGGGGGGGTTCCAATAAAGTTGGACTTTTTAGTTAGTGCTGTTGGATACGGAATATATTACGAATGTATTTGTCGAACCCTTTTATATTTCTAATATTTTTTTAAAAGACATAATTTTCACTAACTAAAAAAGATAAAAAGTAAATAAAATTTGCTAAAGGTCAACGTAGTTCAAACCAAAAAAATAAATACAAAGAATCAATTAGACTATCGGGCCCTATGAGAAATGGTTTAAATATATATACAAGTTTTACCAAGGCCATCCGTCTAGTTCACAGGCTTTGTTACGAAAGACATCACACAAAAAAAGCTAAAACTTTATTAATTTATCTAAAGGCATTAGATCTCGCAGTAGCAGCTTACACAAAGCTGTGATAATAAGGTTTAAATTTCCAAAACCCAAATTTGCCAAATTTTTATGTTTGTGATTGACAATTTGACTTTGTCTTCTCCTATCATAACAAAAATATACCCTTTACAAACCAGTAAGGGTTTGTTTCTTTTTAAAGTATTTTCTTTTTATGTTAGAATATCTGTTTAGTTTTGTATCAGTTAATAGAGTATTATTGAGTTTTGAACAAGTTTTATACATCTAATATTAATTCATAGAAGAAATATTATTATCTAAGATACAAAAAGGTAGACTAGTCACTGATTAGTCAAGTAACTTAAAACGTATTACTATGAATACATAAATAAGCTTATTGTTTCACAATGATACTTTTCCTTAACATCCATGAGAGGGCGTCTGTCAGTCTCGTCGCTTGGTTTGTAGGTCAGGATTTAAATTCCATTCAGGTGTACTGAGCGTGTTTTTTTTGTTTTTTTTAACTGGTTTTTCACACTTCTCCATGGAAATACTAGTATATTTCCTCTAAATTCTACATTCCTCATCCTTAATCAATAAGTATAACTAAATGAAAATGGCCCAAACGGCTATTAACACGTGTATGATACAAACATCTATAATATTATAAGTTAAAAAGTTTGAGTTTCCTATAAGAAATGCTATCGTATTTTTGTAGAACCATAGTTAAATACAAAGCAAACTAATTTTTTTGTTTAATTTGCTGTATATAGCCTGCACTTTCTGAACTGACTGATTATATCACCATAGGCCTACGAAAATTTCTATGAGCAATATTGAAAGGACCTACCAATTTTGCCGGGTAAGGTGCTTTCACATACCTTCCAGGTTCTTTTACATGCCACAATTGACTTGGGTTTCTTCTCCGATGGAAGTTGCGCTACGGATTTTTATCACTCAAGAAAAATCCGTCAACCCTCCACTGTGTTTGAACCCACGAACAATTTAATATTAATTTATTAATGAAACACACTATTTAGTCTGTAGTTTAGTTTCGAAGGGGGAAATAATGAATCCCCCACGAAGTTTCAATCCCCGAAAGTAACTTGATGTTCTGTTGTGTTCCCCGAATGTAAAGCGAATCTCTCCCCCCCCCCCATTTCCAAATGTTGCGCTGTCCCCGCGCTAACGAAGGACTTGCCGCCCCGCCCCCATTGCGCTCACATTACGTGATTAATTATCACGTGATCCCGGGNACAGACAGACAGACAGACAGACAGACAGACAGACGGAAATTCAAAAACCACTTTTTCGGATTCAGGAAGTCATGAAACGTCAAAATTCATCAAAATCTCGAGTTCGATTTTTTTGACGATCACAATACTTTCTCTACCTGTAAGATAGAGAGAAAGTAAAAAGATAAAAAGTAAATAAAATTTGCTAAAGGTCAACGTAGTTCAAACCAAAAAAATAAATACAAAGAATCAATTAGACTATCGGGCCCTATGAGAAATGGTTTAAATATATATACAAGTTTTACCAAGGCCATCCGTCTAGTTCACAGGCTTTGTTACGAAAGACATCACACAAAAAAAGCTAAAACTTTATTAATTTATCTAAAGGCATTAGATCTCGCAGTAGCAGCTTACACAAAGCTGTGATAATAAGGTTTAAATTTCCAAAACCCAAATTTGCCAAATTTTTATGTTTGTGATTGACAATTTGACTTTGTCTTCTCCTATCATAACAAAAATATACCCTTTACAAACCAGTAAGGGTTTGTTTCTTTTTAAAGTATTTTCTTTTTATGTTAGAATATCGGTTTAGTTTTGTATCAGTTAATAGAGTATTATTGAGTTTTGAACAAGTTTTATACATCTAATATTAATTCATAGAAGAAATATTATTATCTAAGATACAAAAAGGTAGACTAGTCACTGATTAGTCAAGTAACTTAAAACGTATTACTATGAATACATAAATAAGCTTATTGTTTCACAATGATACTTTTCCTTAACATCCATGAGAGGGCGTCTGTCAGTCTCGTCGCTTGGTTTGTAGGTCAGTATTTAAATTCCATTCAGGTGTACTGAGCGTGTTTTTTTTGTTTTTTTTAACTGGTTTTTCACACTTCTCCATGGAAATACTAGTATATTTCCTCTAAATTCTACATTCCTCATCCTTAATCAATAAGTATAACTAAATGAAAATGGCCCAAACGGCTATTAACACGTGTATGATACAAACATCTATAATATTATAAGTTAAAAAGTTTGAGTTTCCTATAAGAAATGCTATCGTATTTTTGTAGAACCATAGTTAAATACAAAGCAAACTAATTTTTTTGTTTAATTTGCTGTATATAGCCTGCACTTTCTGAACTGACTGATTATATCACCATAGGCCTACGAAAATTTCTATGAGCAATATTGAAAGGACCTACCAATTTTGCCGGGTAAGGTGCTTTCACATACCTTCCAGGTTCTTTTACATGCCACAATTGACTTGGGTTTCTTCTCCGATGGAAGTTGCGCTACGGATTTTTATCACTCAAGAAAAATCCGTCAACCCTCCACTGTGTTTGAACCCACGAACAATTTAATATTAATTTTTTCCAATTGTTGCGCTGTCCCCGCGCTAACGAAGGACTTGCCGCCCCGCCCCCATTGCGCTCACATTACGTGATTAATTATCACGTGATCCCGGGGTAGGTGTGGCCGACTGTGTTCAGGTAAGACACGCTACTACGTGCAGTGTCAGTTAACAGGAGCACATACACCATGACCCCTCCAGCCCCCTTTATCCCAAGTTTAATCTGGCCCCATGTGGGGCTTTAATTTCGAAGATATTAATTGTTTTTTGGTAGAAAAAGGTTCCCGTCTTCCCGCCTTTATTGCTGGCAATTATACTAAAGTAGACTATGATTATGATGATTATATAGCCTTAGCAGTAAGAATATGTGGTTTGAATTTTAAATTTTAATTCTAATAAAATATTTGGTTCAAATCCCGATCGGATGTACTAAAGGTTTTTTTTTCCCCCGAAATTGGGTTTACACTCTCCATCTACACAAGTGTGGGTACACTTCCTCTGAATTTAACCTTACTCGTCCCTAACTCATTAACGTAATTAGTACATATGCATAAAACCTGTGCAGGTAGTAAGACGTGGCGCGAAAAAACAACAAAATTAACATATATAATTTTATTTCCATGATCTTGTGACCAAACTTTCAAAATAAAAATATACAAGTTCTATTAAAATTAAGTAATATTGTTGCGTGGATTAAGCTATTTAGAAATACGTAATTAAAACTTAAAACAATTTAAGTAGCTTAGAATAACTTACCATTCAATATATTTGAAGAGTTTGTTTGTTTGTTTCGAGCATTGCTTTTTCAAATTAAATTTATTTATTTATTTTCATCAAGCCTAGTTTAGTATCTCCGCAAATAAGCTCAAAAAATAGTTGAAAATAAGCTAATGATACATTTTCACACAGTTTTTTTTTTATATATATTTAATAAACTCAAAAATGACGAAAACCAATTTAGTATGTTCGAAAACAAGTTGCTTATGAAGATAGGCCTATTTGGTCCAAACAAAGGGTTGGTACTACTTATAAAAGGAGGAGTTTACATATTGATGAGCTAGGATACTAAAGTCATGTAAATTATGGTGGGCACTACATGAAGCGTAAATGAGAGATTTTAGAACCTTATTCAAGGTATTGACTAGTGAACCCAATGAGAAGAGACCAATGGGAAGACGTAGACACTTAGTTTATCATAGTACATGTACCGCCTTGATAAATGCTACAGATGATATTAGACTAGCCATGAATAAGAGCGAGTTCACACTTCTTATATTATTAGATTTATGTAATTTCTCTCCAGAAAGTATACAGTGGATGAGATTATATTTGCATGGTCGCCAGCAAAGTCTTATGATTGGCAATACGTTCTTAACATGGCGCCCAATTGAGGCTGGTGTTCCACAACGCTCAGTTTTAGGGCCATTGCTTTCTTTTATGTGAACGATATCACTTCTTCAATGTAATACTGTAGATATCACATGTATGCATGATGACCTCCAAATATTAATTTCCACTGACCGTTCTTCAATAAATACAGCCATACAACAATACAGCTGCAATAAATGCTTGATCTGAAAAAAAAAATTGACTTAAATTGAACCCTGATAAAACTCAAGCCATTCTTATAGGAACAAGCAGACCACTACTGAATGTGGACCGTTCCCTGTTGACTGACATACGATTAGGAGTAACAACGGTACAACTGACAACAATGACTAAAAAACCTTGGCGTGATTATTGATGGAAATCTTAATTGGACAGATCAGGTAACTTTTATTTGCAAGAAAGTGTATGCTTACTTACATTCATTAAGAAGGTTAAAGAATTTTCTCCCAGAAAATGTACGAATTATTCTTGTCCAGAGCTTAATAATGCCACACTTTGACTACTGCGTTTGACTACTGCGACGTAATATACAGTGACTTAAGAGATGATCTAACAGAACGACTACGACTACAAAACACGTGTGTTCGATACATATTTAACTTAAAACGGCATGATAATATTTCTAAGTATTTTAATAAACTGTGTTGGTGAAGAATAAATTAAAGGTGAAGGCTACACTTATTAGTATTGCTTCACCAAATATTATCACCGTCTCAGCCTCAATACTACTCCTCACGGTTACTATTTCTGAAAGATAAACACAGCCTGAGCTACTAGATCAGAATCCACTCTACATATGTATATTCTCATACATAGATCTCAAACATATGCTCGTTCTTTTACTGTCCTGGCATCGCAGGCTTGGAACAAACTAGATAATTCTACTAGTCATCTAACATCTAGAATCCCCTTCAAGAAGTGCGCGGTCAAGCAATTTATCTTGTCTAATAAGCTAAACTGATTTCTTGAAACTACTTGAGCTTTAAATGAGTATATAAATGAGTGTGCGAAGGTTTTTCTACTTATTTGAATATTCCTTTATTAAAATTAGTTTGTATTTCAAATAATGTGATAGTGTATGTTGTATTTAACACTGGATAAAAGGAAGAGAAAGCTAACGCCTTAACTTCGTTAGATAAATAAAGGCCATTATTATTAGTATTATTATTAGACACAGATGGGAGGATAGCATTAGAATCGACCTGAAAGATATAAGGTGTAGTGAGGTGGACTGGTTATAACTAGCTCAAGATAAGGATAGGTGGTGTCCTTTTGTAAATGCGGCAGTGAACTTTCGATTTCCTAATGCCACAGAGTAAGTCAGTAAATATTAAAGTCTTCACGGCAATATCTCTGCTATCTAGGTGGGCCACTTAATAAATCTAATACGTGTCATATCCAGAGAAAAAATCACTCAAGTCAACTGCCTGCTTATCGCTTTTACTTGGTTTTCCCAGCGTAATTTCAGAGCTTTTAAGATTTTTGTAGACATACGGAGCTCAATATATATTTAAACAACTTCACCCTATTTTCTTTAACATTGAGAACAGTATCTTACTAATTTTCTTAACACCACGTTTTACTACCTGTTTGATTCATACGTCTCCATAAATTCAAAAGCTAACGTAAATTATGTATAGGTTGTGGTTTACTTGTTAAAATTTAGTAAGTTTTGGTACGGAACTCCTCTTCTTCTTGGAACTTTTTTAATATATTTGGTACTAACAGAAAAATTTATGACGAAATGAATTGCAGTGCCTTTTTTAATATTTTTGAAATCTGAAATTTGTTAGCACTACTAAATTTAAAAACTTTCATTTTTCAATTTTTAATATAAAAATCTGTTAGTTTTAACTCCAGAAATTATTGTTTGAAGGAATATGTTCCCGTCTTACATATAGCTTAGGTTATAAATAATTAATTAATAATTCGTACTTATTATAAGTAAACAAATAAATTAAGAGAGGTTTAACTAAAACAAATAAGCCTTGTGACGTGTCTCAATATTATCGTTGTCGAAATCACTAGCCCTGAACTAACCTTCAACTTTATCGACTACTAAGTTCAATAACAGAACAGTAGCTTTTTGTCGACCTAATAAATGGTCCATCATGGATAATATGAACTAAAGATACAATCTGTTGTAAAAGTAAACACGTTTTATCGGGTCCTAAGAATTGATTTTAATTCACTTTCGAAATTAGTAAAAATACGTTGATTTTTAGTTTCATAATTATCAAAGATACATGATTACTCTTGTAAATATAACCTCTTTCTTTTAATGTGATCATATAGTTATGCATTTTAAACCTACTGAGTAATTATTACTAAATCATATTTTATCTTAAACATAAACTGAAACAAAATATTATTTGTGGTTTTTTTAACTAGAAAAAATCACAATTTTTTAAAATTAAATGGTATTGCATTAATCCAAACCGTTCTTGGGTTAAAAAAGTTTCAAATGTATTTTATTCAATTATAAGACTATACACATTACTCAACATGGGATGTTTTGGGAAGATTTCACACAAATATAATTTTGTAAAAATATACTTTGGGAACAATTTAAAACTTATTTTGATTTATAAAGATTAGCTTTCAAGATAGGCTCGATCAAGATTGCATTTTATGCCTATCGTGTGCTTCAAATATATCGTAATAAAATAGTAAGTTTAAACCAATCTTTCAACTTAATCCACAATCATTGTTATCAAAGAATACAATTTGTATTCATAAAATTACATTTACAAAATAAAATATTGGAATAAATAAGCGTTGATAACAGATATTTATACTAAGCGTTTTATTTGTGACTATTCATGGTACGTACTACTTTCTATGTGTTTCTACAATATACTTTATAATCTTATCTAATTTATCCATAAATATCATTCGCTGCTTTTATCATATTCGTGAAACATAATATTACAATTCATAAGATGTAAGACTTCAAGTCTTTAAGTAAGAATGATCTTCATATAAATAAAGGGTGTAGTATTATAAGACAAAGGTTGTTTTGAATAACATTAATAGTAAAACAATGTCATAAATAAGATAAAAAAATTACCTTTATTTTCATACACACTGTATTTTCAGTTTTTGACTAAACCTTTTTCCGACCTGTAAAAATAAAAAAGTTCAAAAGTCAATAAAATCATTGTTGTAGTTATTGTTTCACCCAATACCAACATTTCCGATAGAAGCAAGGTTTTTTTTTTCAAAAGCAACTTTCATGAAAATAAAAATAAAACATAAAAATATAACAAGTGGAATCGCAGTCACCCGCAAGCATCATAAATAGCTGACGTGACACGGCACCTATAGCAGATCCGTTTTCCATCATAATCCCCAGGCCAGAGTGACGTCACGCATACCCTTCCACTTCCACCCACTTCCACCCCCTTCAACCCACCGCCGTCCAACCCACCCCCACAAAGCGTTATCATCCCCATAAATATTGCGTCGTGAAGGACTCGTGACTCGCACGCTCATACGCACGGTCTCCATATTATTTTCATCCCCCTGAACATCAACCCTCTACCCCTCCCAAACTTTCCTCTAGGTTTTAGAAAATACCATGATCCTATCTAATTGGTACTGTACGTGTTTCGTATAAGGCTGTCTGGGGCCTAAGGGTTGAAGAATCAAATGGAAGGAGGTTTGCACATATTGAATGAGATTTCGTTCATACTCGTACTGGATGCGGTTTAAAAGTACCTGCATATTTTCACGTAATCACAATTTGATGTGGTTTTTGTCTGTTTACAGTGGAGAGGAAGGTAAAGGGAGTGGGGCGGTTTCTTTATCCACAATGTGGGTGGATAATGGGGTGGCGCTTTTTTTTTCCCCCCGCCATGAATGCGTGTATATTGAACGTTGGTACCCTCAAGTCCCCCAGGCCTAAACCGTTTCGGGGACCCAATATTGCAGCAAAATGGTATTACGTTTAGCTTTACAGACGTGCGACACGCAAAGATTCGGTTTAATAAACCGGGTGGAGGAGACCTTGGCACCGTAGGAATTCTAACATGTTTCCCCCCCCCTCTCGGTCCCACTATTTTTCACTTCACCTTGCTCTGCACCTCTCCGTTTTAATCGTTTGTGGTTCAGCTTTCTCTCAGTTCGTCGATTTTTTAGTTTGAATTTTTTTCTTCTAACCTTTTAAAATCCGTCCTCTATTGAATCCTTTCATTTACAACCAAATCTCTTCGGATCTATAGTTCATTTTAACTGCTTTTGTTTTTTAATTAAAGTTGTGTGTGTTTATAACTTATTATTTTATTGGTGCGTCAAATTATCCTTAAATTGTGGGGGGTATGTTTTTAAAATCCATTAAATTTTACACACTGCACATTTCTCGCTAAAGAAAGTATTGTGATCTGCAAAAAAATCGAACTGAAGATGTTGATGAATGTCAACGTTTCATGACCCCTTCGACCCAAAAAAGTTGTTTTTGAATTCCCACCTGTCTGTCCGTCTAGCTGTCTGTATGTCTGTCTGTACCTCAGACTAGAGCCTAAACTATTTAACCAATCGAGCTAAAACTTGGTATCTTGGGTTTCTATAAGGTTGACACGAGGTTTTTTAGGAATTGGATATCAAACCCTAAAATTAAGGGTAGTTTACTGATGGGAAAAAAGAGAAAAAATCTGTTTTCTCAAAATTGGCTTTAACGATTTTGATTAAATTTCATTTCAAAACATTTATAAATAATCCTTAAAAAATGGCTACTCTCAATATTTCGGAAAAATTAATTTAAGGGCTCCGGTCTAACGCGTAAATTCTAATTTTTTATCATATCTCTGAAACTATTTATATATGAAATTGCTTATCGTTACAAATATGTAGATCTATTTATAATACAAATATTTTATTCAAAACATATGTTTATAAAACCAATAACTTTCAACCCATATATATATGTTAACTTTTCGAACACTAAAGGTGAAGTATTGCGACCGTAAAAAAAAATTAATCCGAAATGTTGGTGGATGTCAACGTCTCATAGCCACCCGAACACTAAAAAGTTGTTTTTGCAGTGACGTCTTTCTGTGTGTCTGTTTAACCTAAAATTAAGATTTTGATTAAAATTCGTATCTCGGCGTTGATTAAGATTATAAATAAAATGACTATTTTCATTTTCTTATGAAAATGAATTTAGGGTAATTTACAGAGGCGGAAATTTCCTTATATCCACAACTATTTGAGATACTAAATAGCTTATCATTGCAAAATTGTTGTACTATTAAAAATAAAAACTTTTATATGAGATATCATTTCACTATAGTATAAGGACGCATGGCTGACTCATCTCACTCACTCACTCACTCACTCACTCACTCACTCACTCACTCACTCACTCACTCACTCACTCACTGACATTAATGTTTATCCACTTCCAGATGAGCTAGAAACTTGAAATATAGCGAAATTCTAGCTTCTAGCCTGTAACCGACGGGAAAACTCCAAAAAGCTAAAAAAAAAATTTTTATCCCCCGAAAAAAATGCTAAATGGCCGAGAAACTTTAAAGTCGATGCAGACCTTTCTTTGGAGGCCTCTTGTGGCTAAACGGTAAGACCTATCAAAATACGTATTGCACCATGGCTAGATTTTTAATTTTAGGTAATTTTTGCACATTTCACACACATTTTTTAATTTTCTGACACATTTATGGGACAGATAGAATCATAAAATTGTAAAAATAAATCAACATTCAAAACAACACTGGAATTACATTAGTTAACACTCACTGCGGGTTAGGGGGTGGAGCCCACAACGAGCAAAGCGAGTATTTTTTATAAAACCAACAGTTTCTGAGTTATTGGCAAATATATTAATAGAATTTATTAGCTTTGGCTGTAAAGAGATAATTCTTAAGTTCAAAGGCAATAATTCTCTAATGCCATGGAGAAGCAAATAAGTATGTCTTTCAAGAAGTTGATGATGTTTTTCCTTTAACCTCAAAGGGCAAATGTTTGCACATCACAGGGGTGAATCCAGGATTTTCGTAAGGGGGGAGGGCGCGGGTGCTCCTATCGGTATCGGATCAGGGAGAGGTGTGTGGGGGGGAGGGGCACCTTAAGAAAGTTTGACATAAATATACTTTCAAATTTGAAAATAAATCTTTAAGTAATTTTTCAGTGTAACGCTTAACTTGAGAATAATCCTCTAATGAAGGGCATAACTCGATATTTGCGATTAGCATTGAAATTTATTAAAAGAAAATAATAAGAACATCAACAAATAGTGATTATTAAGAGGGAAATAACTTAAAACATTATAATAATTATTACATAAATAGACTTTTAGCTATTCAATCAATTAGACAAAATAGATGGAATTATTCAGATTTCGAACAATTGAACTTTAACTCCACTCTATAGTATGGCTAGTTATTTCTCATTATATATCGAAATCTTACCACTAAGCCATACTAACACGTTGTGTGTGTGGTATTATTCAAAGATTTTGTTTAAAGAACTTTACTTAGAAATAAATTATTTTAAAGATCTTTTTTTAGTATTAATTATTTAAATAGTAATAATAAAAATTAAAAAATAAATTTTAACCCAAACAATGTTTGTGCAACAATGTGAAAGGCGCGCAACTTGGATTTGGATAATTTCATTAATGCCTATATTCACTATTTTTTACTTAATGTCACTGTCTTGTCACTGTCTTAAGTATTTATAATAATTACCGTATATTAATCCTTTAATAATATTACCAATAACATTTAAAAAAATTAAATCTAATTATGTAGATAGTAATATATGACAATAAAATCAGTAGTGAGATTAACATTGATTTAATTTCTTGAAAGGGGGACGCGCGCCCCCATGCCACCCTCCTTGATCCGCCTCTGGTAGATAAATGATCCATCTCTCTCATTTTAGACCCAATAGTCAATAAATATATATTTTATTGGTCAAAATTTATAAAAGAGAATTGTAATAGCAATGCGATAACCATAAGATATGCATCCCCTCATAAAATGCCGAAAGTTTTAACCGGAAGTCAAAATTTTAATACGAAGTGTTGACACTTGGGAACCCAATATAGATTTTTTTTTATGGGTCCAAATATACAAATGAAGACGTTAATTCTTTAAAAATAAGATTAAAAAATTTAAAACCATGAGTCAAAAAAGTATTACTTATGTATAGCACAATTTGTTCTTGGGTTCGCTAGATTAGATTATGTTACTAATTTTAATTAAACATCTCCATTTTTAAACAATAGAGTGAGAAAGTCCGTGTGGAGCTCCGTACCATTTAATTGTTTAATTTATGGATATACCAAAGTTTTTTTTACTATAGTTCTGTCAAAATTTATTAATAATTAAAGAAAATCTATTTTGTGAACGGATATTAAATACTATTTGCAAAAATTAAAATATTATTTTATTTGGTTAGTTGTACTAGCATAATTTAAATAAAATGTAGATATAATAAAATAACTATCTTTGGATTGTTTAAATATTAAAGCGCCAAATATTATCAAAATTTTTTAAACCCTTTTATGTATCAATAAGTTTGAGTACCCAGGACTGTTGATTAGCGTTGTGCATTTTTTTAAATAACGTAACGCTACAAGCCAATTTTTTTTTTATTGTCAATCATTAGTGTATGTTACTTTTGTCAACTAAATACGGAAACATTTTATGAAAATGTTTTGTTAGATAATTTGGATCCCAAGAATAACACTGCTCATACAGTACAGTATGTAAGTTATTAGTTAAGCTCTGGGTGTAGCACTATTAAAATGTGTTGTGATTTATATATTCCATTTAAATTTTTCTAATTTCCGGTAAGATACTTTTTACTTTCTCTCTATCTTACAGGTAGAGAAAGTATGGTGATCGTCAAAAAAATCGAACTCGAGATTTTGATGAATTTTGACGTTTCATGACTTCCTGAATCCGAAAAAGTGGTTTTTGAATTTCCGTCTGTCTGTCTGTCTGTCTGTCTGTCTGTCTGTCTGTCTGTACCTCCAACTAGAGCCTAAACTATTTTACCGATTGAGCTGAAACTTGATATCTAGGGTTTTCATAGGGTTGCCCCGAGGGGTTTTTGGAATTGGATATCTACCCCTAAAATTAAGGGTAGTTTACTGAAGGGAAAAAAGAGAAAAAGTCGATTTTCTCAAAATCGGCTCTAACGATTTTGATTAAATTTCATTTATGAACATTAATAAATATTCCAAACAAAATGGCTACTCTCAATATTTCGGCAAAATGGCTTTAAGGGCTCCGGTCTGATGCGTAAATTAACATTTTTTATAATAGCTCCGAAACTATTTGAGATATGAAATTACTTAGCATTACAAATATGTATATATATTTATAATACAAATATTTTATTCGAAACATATTTTTATAAAATCAATAATTTTCAATCTATACGCAATTATATATATATTTTTAGCTTTTTGGACATTAAAGCTTAAGTATTGCGATCGTAAAAAAAACTAACCTGAAATGTTGATGGATTTCGACGTCTCATGACCCCCCGAACCCTAAAAAATAGTCTTTGCAATGCCGTCTGTCTGTGTGTCTATTAAAACTTAAAATTAAGGGTAGTTTACTGAAGGGCAAAAAGAGAAAAAGTCGATTTTCTCAAAATCGGCTCTAACGATTTTGATTAAATTTCATTTATGAACATTAATAAATATTCCAAACAAAATGGCTACTCTCAATATTTCGGCAAAATGGCTTTAAGGGCTCCGGTCTGATGCGTAAATTAACATTTTTTATAATAGCTCCGAAACTATTTGAGATATGAAATTACTTAGCATTACAAATATGTATATATATTTATAATACAAATATTTTATTCGAAACATATTTTTATAAAATCAATAATTTTCAATCTATACGCAATTATATATATATTTTTAGCTTTTTGGACATTAAAGCTTAAGTATTGCGATCGTAAAAAAAACTAACCTGAAATGTTGATGGATGTCGACGTCTCATGACCCCCCGAACCCTAAAAAATAGTCTTTGCAATGCCGTCTGTCTGTGTGTCTATTAAAACTTAAAATTAAGGGTAGTTTACTGAAGGGCAAAAAGAGAAAAAGTCGATTTTCTCAAAATCGGCTCTAACGATTTTGATTAAATTTCATTTATAAACATTAATAAATATTCCAAACAAAATGGCTACCCTCAATATTTCGGCAAAATGGCTTTAAGGGCTCCGGTCTGATGCGTCAATTAACATTTTTTATAATAGCTCCGAAACTATTTGAGATATGAAATTACTTAGCATTACAAATATGTATATATATTTATAATACAGATATTTTATCCGAAACATATTTTTATAAAATCAATAACTTTCAATCTATACGCAATTATATGAATTTTTTTAACTTTTTGGACATTAAAGTTTAAGTATTGCGACCGTAAAAAAAAACTAACCTGAAATGTTGATGGATGTCGACGTCTCATGACCCCCCGAACCCTAAAAAATAGTCTTTGCAATGCCGTCTGTCTGTGTGTCTATAAAAACTTAAAATTAAGGGTAGTTTACTGAAGGGCGAAAAGAGAAAAATTTGGTTTTCTCAAAATCTGCTCAAACGATTTTGATTAAAATTCGTATCTAGGCGTTGATTAAGATTATAAATAAACTGGCTATTTTCATTTTCCTATGAAAATGATTTTTAGGGTACTTTACAGAAGCGTTAATTTCCGTATCTCCACAACTATTTGAGAAACTAAACAACTTATCATTGCAAAATTGTAGGACTATTAGAAATAAAAAACTTTTATTTGACATATATTTTTATAAAAGCAGCAGTTTCTGAGATATTTGCAAATATATTAATACAATTTTGTGAGCTTTAGTTGTAAACATATACTACTTAAGTCTTAACGCAATAATTCTCCAATGCCATAGAGTAATTAAATATAAGTATCTAAAAAAGTATGTTATTTTTCCTTAAAGCTCTTAGGAGAAATGTTTGCATAGCAATGATCTATCTCCATTTTAGACTCAATAGTCAATATTTACATTTTTTATTGGTCAAAATGTATAAATGAATAATTAAATATCAATGCGATGACTTGAAGATCTGCAACACCTTATAAAATGTTAAAACTTTAACCAGAAATCGAAATTTTAATACGAAGTGTTGACCCTTGTGGAAGACATTAAACTGTTTGAAATGTTCTTAGGTGGACAAAGATGCGCCTCTTTTCTCATTGATTCTATATATGTATATTATTTTATGCATGTTCTTATGTGGAGTGGTGATGATACAATTAACATTATTCCGTTCAGAAATCTTACGAGTTTATAGAAAGAGAGAGAAAGTCTGTGCGGTGCGCCGTACCATTTATTTCCGATTATTGTGGACAATTTGAAATACAATTGATCATGTTTATATTAAAATATTTACATTGTAAGCTCACATTTATAAATGATGTGTAAAGAATTTCTTGGACTTCAATATTTAAATGAAACCCAAAAAATACTATACATTCAAAATACTATACATGAAAAATATTTATTTTGTATTAAAATAAATTAAATTTTATCTTAAATGTTTGTTAATTTTATTTCAAGTAATTTGGAAATGATTAGCAAAACCTACTGATAATAATCTTTAGTAGGCCTATAGCTAACTTAATGCTACTTTGCTCCATTAAATTATTGTAGTGATTACAGCCATGGAAATTTTGCCACTGAACAATTTAAAAATATATATGATAAAATAAATGCAAATATCTTACATTTATTACACTTGAGTATGTATAGTATCTTTGTAAAAATACTTTTTCTAGCTTGTGTTTATCCATATTTGATTTTTAAACCAACTATAAGAGTTGTATGGGCAGTTATCCCTATTCGATACTGTTGTCACTTTAGAACTATTTTTTTAGTATATTTTATATTCAATTTAATGAAGAAACACTCTAAAGATTCTTTCTCAACTAAGCATTTGGTAACTTTCTTTCTCATTAAGTAGACCTTGCATGGTTGAATTACAAACAATTTCATCAGAGGAAGTTTCCTGAAGTTAAAGTGTAGGACGTAAGAGAGATTTAATAATATAAGCATGTTTTATATATACTTTCAGTTTAAGTTGATTAATAAAACTGTGCAAACATAAAGTACATTTCTCAAAATATTACTATGTAGAAATTTTTTTCAAAACTGTTACTACTTTTCTCAATTTTCTCAACTGTTAACTCATATTCCACTTAAAAATAAATACAAATAGTCAAGCCTTTGAAAGAATAAATATTACTATCTCATTTCTTCTTCTTGAAAGTCATTGGTTTGTTAATAGTTGAACCCTGCAAAATGTTAATTTCACTCATTTCAATACTGCGATGATTTCATCAAAACCTTTCATCTTTTGGAGAGAAGTTTGAAAATTTTATGAGGACTTGCAACCTTATAAAAAAACGTAGCTTACAACAAAAAATGTCGGGTTGAATGTAAGTGTACACCTCAAGATTAACCGGCTTAGTTCCACTATTGTGTAACCACTATGGTACAATCAGTATAGAAAAGATATCTTAGGTTAAGAGTGTACACTCATAAAATAGGGGAATCTCATAAACTCAACACCAAACCCTATTATTTTTGACCAAGTTCTACTCAATAGCTCTCGGGAATGTTCAATATCGGAAAGGCCATTTGACTACTTATGCCAAATTTTAGCATTTAGCTTTATATTTAAGGTGTGCTAAAGCAGTTGGAGAAAGCCTACGTAATATTTGGATATATAATATACGTAATTTTACCAAATACCTACTATGTAAAGCACACAATTTTCACCAATTTCTAGAAACTTTATCTAAATTTTATTTCCAGAAAAATGTATTTGTTTTCTTTGTGAATCTAAAAATTTAAAATGCTTCCCCCCACCTCCACCCCCTCCAAAAAAATTGTTACTCAATCAATGAATACAGAAATAGGATAAATAACGATAAATCTGAAGAAATTATTGACAAGTAGGCTTTAGTAAATTTAAAATCACCTTCTATTCTTGGTACATTGTAAAGTGTGTGATTGGAGAAAATGATTTCATTATACCTAGTAGCTTTGTCTCATGTGTGCTTCAGAAATATAACCATGCTCTAAAATGTTTATAGTCCCCCATTACTTCGCACATAATATTGTATGCCGTGAAATGTCACACATGTGCAGTCCAGTGTGCCCAGTAAATGTGTATCCCGTGAAGTTATGGAAACGTTTGACCTCTTACTTTCTATTTTGGGATTAAAAAGTTGAGTTAAATGTATATTTCAATTCCATGAATTAAGTGTACCAAGTTAAAAAATAAAATTATATTTACAACTATTATCAGTGGCACCACTGGATACTGGCATGGCTTGTGGCTCATGCTGTGTTTCAAGGGACCTTAAAAATAACAGCTGATTTTCTAATTTAGAGTGTGTTATATTACATCAAAAATAGAAATAATCTGTCAATAATTTACAGTGAATATTTTTTTAAATGTAAATATTAAACTGTAGTTTAGTAAGTTGAAAATGTTTAACATAGATTGTTAAAACAAATCTCTTGGTATTTCAAAATGGCTTTAATTTGAACAAAACCACATTTGCCAAATAATTATATTTTTTATATGTGTCTGCACTAAAATTTTGTTTATAGCTTGTACCTAGCAAATTAAAATATTTTTTGTAAAAGAAGCTTAAAGACTTTTCAAAAATAAAAACAAATACATTAAAATAAGTGCTACATATTATACACAGTGCAGCAAGCCAATTGTTAGATTTTGATGTTTGATAATTTGTTTAATAGCTGTAGAACGTTTAAATTGAACACACTAGGTTTATGTTCGCATAGTGGAATTTTGTTATGTATAGTATATCATATCAAGGAATTGGTTTCCATTACTAAAACAATCAAGAAAACTACTAAAAATTATATTCAATAAATGTATGTCTTGATTCATGAGACTAAAATACATAAAAATCGTTTTACTTATTTATAGCAAAATGGCTATTAATTTGCTATTCCGTTATTGTTATATATTTTAAAGAGATCATTAATTCAAGAATTTATTGATGGATGTTTGTATCAATTTTGGTCAAAATTGTTTGGAATGTAAGAGTGGTACGAGGAACGATTTTCATTGGCACGCTGAGTGATTTGAATAAAAAAATAGAAAGTCTTTATTTTTAATTAAAATAATTTATGTGAGTCATACTTTTAATAACAACGTGTTTTAAGTTTAATTGATTCATTTGTCGTGTTTCGGAATTTTAAATAATTGTTTTCAGAGCTTATATTTTGCTAAACATATTTATAACATTTGTATTTATTCTGATTTATATTAAATATTAAATTTTCATGAAACAGTATCTATTTAATGGATTCTATTTAGAAACATTATGTCACATTTAAATTTTACTAGATCAACTTAAATAATAATTGTACTAGTTAGCTAGTATAGAAATATAAACGACTTGGGTGGTCTTAGTTTGGTTGGCACGCTGAGCTACTTTGCAATATTACTTCGGCACAACCCTACTAAAAGGTTGCCGATCCCTGGCCTAGAAAATAATAATAAAATTTATGAAAATAAGCACTCATCCAATATAAGGGCCGAATGTCCAAAAATTATGGGAATAGTATTTAATATTGGAGCATTAAATAGCCCAGGCAGTGTTCCATCGGTGTATATTTCTACAAAGGTGTCAATTTAATTAATGTAAGAAATACAAACTCGTTAGTATTTTCTGAAAAATACCTACGATTCTTTCAATATTCATATCGTAAAATTAAGTCTCAAATTTCTAAGATCAGCTTCATTTTTTATGGTTGAATGTTTTATTCGTGAGGTATTTGTTTTTCGTATTGAGTTATGACTTGGAGCATTTTAATTCGAACTCGAAAGAGGGAGGTTTCTTTTTAATAACCCAAATGTAGAAATGCATCAAATATAACCGTGAAGTTTGAAGATGAAGTTCAGCTATTCGTACACTTCCCTTCATATCTTCAATTAGATGACAAGGGTTTCTTCATTTATTTTTTATCTCATTCTTTGTGTCCCAACTTTAAAACTCTTTTTGTTCTTTTCATTTAAATGTGGCTTTGAAAAGTTTTTGTCTGACAATTTTTTAATTAAAAACTCGTGAAGAGTTCTTGCCAATATGTGACACCTTCAGTTCTCATTTCCTAAAACATCCCTTTAACCTCAATTAAAATAATTTCACTGAATCTAAATAAAATGTTAATTGTATGTATTTTTATTTTGTAGTTTCAAGCTCTCCGGTTGAATGTGTGCTATGTCGTTAAACTTTCTTAGACATGTAGGTATAGATATGTACGCGTTTAGTTGTGTAAGTGGGCTATTGAATAAGTATATCATTTTCTTAAGAGCATAAACATCTTAACCTATTTGTTCTTAAATTTATTACATAATAATAATATATTGATTTAAATTTAAAAACTACACATGGACATGGGAATTGAACCTGGGACCTTTGTCTTAGTACGCCAATGCTCTAACCACTGAGCTATCCACGAGTCGTCCAGTACTCAAGGTCATTCTTCACTCATATTTTAAGGCAAAGTCTGTAATGGACATATTATTTATTTAAGGATGTAGTGGAGTACAATTATTCATGTTCAACTAACTTTCGTATTCTACCCAACTTAGCCAAATTTTAATTAGAACATTTAAATTCTTGGATAATTCCTTGGTTTAATATATTTTAGTAGCTGGGTCTTTTGGAGATGGATGCACCACAATTATTTCAAGTTCCAGCTGCTTTATTTAGTAAACTAATAAAAGGTTGTGTTGTATTGTGGTGCTTGTGAAATATACTATTTAATAGTTTGTCTCATGCCGTTAACAACCCGTTTCTTAAGTGGTAATATAGCTAGAAACCAGCGTCATCGTTTCTTTATAAGGCAGCCCAAAGTCGTCATCAAAAAACGATGTAATTGATACCAGTAAAATCATTTAACCATCATTTTAAAAAAAGATATAATTTAAAATTAGCTATTTTTAAAAGTGGAAATACTATTTTACTCATTCCTATTCCAATGCTGTCAAGTGAATAATGCAGTTAACTGCACTACGGTGCTATTTTGGTACGAGCGCGATCACATAACTGAATATCCCGGTTAATTGGTTGTGTCTGTATGATGCCAATAATATAAATGCACTGTACAGGCCACATCAGAGTCGCAAGTGGCTGTGTCTGAGCACGGGACGATTCCATAGATAGCTCAGCGGTAGAGCATTGGCACGTTTCAACCAGAGATCCAAGGTTCGATTCCCTTGTCCAGCTTTCATTTCATTAGAATTAGGTTCATATACAGCTGATTTCCGTAGTTATAATCATTCGTATCATAAGCTTCACCCCTGATGTAAATTTAATTGTATAGCGTTGCTTTCTTTCATGTAGACTCGACAGATAGGTCTGTATTTAGATCATTGTTCATTTAACCCATATTAGGTAAACAGATTTGTTGCCTATAATGTTATTTTAATGTTTAAATTGTTTAGGGATTACCTCTTCTATAACTCCTATAAGATGATGCCCTTTATAGCTGCGGTGGCTGTTATAATATTTGGGGTCATGGCGTCCCTCTAGATTAGACTAGATTTCCTTCCACCTACCCCCACCAAATGAAGAGAGAAGAGCAAGGTAACATAACTTGGGTAGATTGGATCATACATAACACATAGCCTCAATTTTGTT
>CABFWB010000109.1:143896-163475 GCA_902151455.1 Timema bartmani | reverse complement strand
ACCCCCCCCCCCCAGTTCACCTGACCGAGATTCGAACCTCGATCTCCCCATCCTCGGCGGTCGAGCTCAACACGACTAGCGCGTTAGCCAACTACGCCACCGAGGCGGGTCATTATTAGTAAAGGTTCTTATAATGATAGGGGTGGTGTATAGTTCGATTTAAACGGTAAATTCTATGATAAAGTAATATTTTCGCGTATAATAAGTCATGTTTTTTTTACCTAAATAATTTATTACTAAACGTTTTATTATAATGGGAACGTAGAAATACTTTAAAGGTAATGCACGTTCCAATTAATATCTACTTACTTGTAAATAATTTCTTACACATAACAACTGAATTTTTACTTTTTTTTTTCAACAATGGAAAACTTGTAGTTTTGATCCAATTAAAACAATAATCCAAGTTTGATATAATTTCAATTTTAAACCAGGCATTTCTTTTATACAGACGTTTTTGAAGTTAATGCTTTCCTTTCAACACTGGTTTTATCTTTTGGTAATAATAATTCTGAGTATTAATAAATCTAAGCATCTAAGCTTTCGGAACTATATTTATATTCATCCGATTGATGGGAGTCAGCTATTTAAAAATCTAAGTGACCAAAAATTAAATAGCCTATAACGTGGGGTATAACTTGCAATTTTTAAAAAGTGGCTAATTTATTCGTTTAGAAATGAACTTAAAAATACTTTGTTTCATAGCTAAATATATATCGAATAGAGCGAGGTATATACCCACCTGTAAAACAGGGAATTTCATGAGACAAACGTATGGGAAATTTAAAATATTCTTTGGAATGTTCAAATATTATTGAAATGTGCAAAACATGAATAAATATTAGTTTACACATATTTATTTAATTTAACCCACATAAATCAATTTTTATATTATTTATTTCCACCCTCTAAATGTAAAGACCTGTATATGTGTATGTCAGAGCAGTCCAAATCCACAATTAATTATTGACAAATCTCGAGCTCCTCTTAAAAATAAAAAGGTAATTACATGAAAAAATAAATAAATTAACGTTCATTCATAAATACCAATATCACAAGTCTCATTTTATTTAAGCGATATTTGGTCAGTTATTAAATTTAAAACAATGAAAAAAAAGCTGTTTGATCTTCGCTTATGAAAGACTTGTAACACTACATGGGTAATCTGGAAAACATATATCATTCAGGATACTTCAAAACTTACTAATTGTATCAATAATATGTTACATTACATCAATTACTGTTTCCAGCCTGCGGACTGGGTCAGTTTTTTATTCAAGTCATATATATTTCACTACCGGCTTGCTAAGCCTGTCATGGCTTCATATACCTTACAATCTATCTTTAGACTAGGACAAGCACAATATGCAATCCCCAGCCGTAAATTCATCAGTGTGAAAGGGTAAACCCACATTTCACCTTTGATACTTTTTTTTGGTCATGCTGGAAATTGAACCCGGGACCCTTAGCTCACGCCACCAACTGAGATAAGGTGTCGGATTGTAACAATACCATATAATTTTGTTTAAAATTTCAAGATATGAATGAAAATGTAATGTATTTAAAATTGTTTATTAGGTTAAAATATAGTTAAAAGATTTTAAAATATTTGACTTATAAATTCACTTTTATATAAATCAAAGTGTTGGATAGGAGAAGGATAAGAATTTGAATCGTCGTCCTTAAGTGTAGTGATATCCAAATATCGGATATTAGAATATATTGATGGGAGAGCAACTTAAATACGGATCTTATATTAAAATTCAAGCATAGATTTCTGGATTTTAGAAAGTTCGAGAGTTATCGTGTAATCATAATCGCTCTTTGTTGTGTTGTTGACCATCGTAATTTCTACCCCATTAACGTAAATATGTAGCTTTCCCCAAGGGGCAGTTAGACTTGGGGCACGTATTGGAAAAAAATAGCTACTTGTTGATACTTGTACTATTGCTACGGTTGAACTTAGCAATTTTATTTTTTCACATTGATGTTCATGTGGTCTAAGATATCTGTCTCGCAATATAGTAGATTACCTGTGAGTAAAGAGTCAAGGTTTTACTCTCAGCCGGGTATACTTGAGGTATCTTTACCACCTCCCCCTCCTATCCTCTCTCCCCGCAAATGCAGGTGCACTTCAAAGTAACTGCCAACTTCATGGTTAACACACAGATAAAATCAATAACTCTTGTGTTAAAATCATATAAACTCTAATAAAAATGAAAAAGCACTTGTAGATCTTAACAATAACATGAAGGTTGCAAATGACGAGAAACCTAGTTCATGCAGTTTTATTCGACTCACGCGAGCCAATGGCGTCTCGCGTCACGATTTCTCGTATCGACCGCCAAGTGAGAGAACTACTTCTTCTTGTCCTAGCTGTGAAGGCAATCACGACCTCACTCTAGTGGTCGTCGGTTAGACTAGAGCGAGGAGAGGTGTCTGTCGTGGTTTTTCACTCACCTTCGTACGACCACAACTCGAGATTAAACTCTGCCGCGTCTCACGACGTTACCGTGCATTTACCTTATTCCATGTTCCAGGCATTAAACAGTTAGTCGAACAAATAATATAGATATAAATGTTATCATTATCATTTGTGCCTCGGTGGCGTAGTTAGCTAACGCGCTAGCTTCGTGTTGAGCTAGACTGCCGAGGATGGGGAGATCTAGTTTCAAATCTGACTCGGGTGAACTGGGGGTGGTTTTCACTAAGTGGTTTTACACTTTCTCTCTCTGCAAATGCGGGTTCACTTCTTCTATATGCAACCCCCCCCCCCCCCCNCCCCAATTCTTAGCCCATTAGCGTAATTAGTACTTGAGCGTTTAGCCCGGACTGGTAGTAAGACGCGGTGCTAAATAATAATAATAATAATAATAATAATAATTTGTGGGCAGAAAAAATTATTTACCAGCCTTTGTGGTCAGATGGTCTAAGGCGTCACACTCACAATAGACAAAACTGCTGATGACGGGGAGGTAGAAGCTTGAATCACGGTCGGGTTCACTTAGATTTGTTTTATAAATTGTTTTCCACTCTTTCCGCTCAAATAAGTGTACATTTCCCCTAGATTCAACTGTCCTCCCTAACATATTAGCATCTTGGTATCGAGAGATAAGAAAATTTCATTCGGATATCATATGTGTGGTTTTTTTTTGTTTTTTTTTAATTATTGATATTTTTTATGCAATATACTTAAAACTGTTGTACTTTTATGGTAACAATGAATATTAAATAAAACCTTTTATTAAATGGTTTAGTAAAAGTTACATTTTATTAAAACATTGAAATAATTAGTCTATATAATCATAATATTAAAATATGGCTTGGTTATATATCTAGCTAATTTCTAAATGAAGCAGCAAGAACTTTTAACTAGGGTTTCAGAGCGTGGGCTTAAAAGGATTATGTCGATAAAAAAATACTGATAACTATAGCCAAATTGTGTTTTTTTTTAACATCGTTCTGATACAAGGGTTTAAGGACTCAAATTAATAGAAGTTTCAAAATAAATGTATTAAGAAAAATTAATTGCTTTCAAAAGGAAAATATCAATATTAGTAAATTATTAATACTTTTCTCACATCCCTAAACATCACTTAGCTATTACCCTGTTATAAGTATTAAATCGTTCAATCTTACGCTTAAACCTCCAGCCATCTAATTATATATAGTATTTCTTTCCGTTTTCATATCAATTTGCAACGATTGTTGTACATATTACAACTTGTGATTTATCTAGCGAAAACCTGATAAAATTGATAATGAACTTTTTTTGTGAAAGACTTATTTAAAAAGATTGATTTGCACCTGGAAAACAGGAAGAACTTGAGTAGCTTGGTAGCTCGGTGTGTCAGTGAAATATCAGGGATAAGTTGGAGAAGTTTTAGAGCGTAACTGGAATTTTCACAAATTTTCGCAGTCATTTTTTAAATACAAAGTTGAAACGTCTAATTAATTCTAAATAGTAATTGGCTTTATCTCCAACGTACTCCATTTTACGTATATTAATGACATATTCGATTTTAATGATTATTGTATCAGTAAAAAAAGGGCAAAAACAATAATTAAATAAAAATTGTAAAAACATTTGTTACATAGTAAATTCAAAGAATTTCAGACCTTACGAAGCGTATAAACCCTGATATTTCTAATATTCCTACACTTGACTAGAGTAATATTCATCCAAACACGAAAGTTTAGTTGACGTCCGGCCATTGTTTTTCAAGTTGATATTTCACTCCACGTGACGTCAACTTCATATTGATTAGATATCGATATAACAAAAACCACACTTGGCATATTGTCGTCGATTCTCGGTGGAAGAGACGTCGCATTTTCTACTTCTAATTTGCCATGCGATTTTTTTTAATAACACTATCTTATGGGCGTGGATTAAAAATGAATTTATAGTGGCACATAATATTACAAACAATACAAATTTTAAAGGAGTTAAAGCTTAATTGTCATTTATAATTTTTAGAACTTATTTAATCAAATATTATTAGTATTTTCTTAGAGAGTGGAAATTTTTTTGATTCTTGTAGTTAGTCATTTCTGACACACAGTATTTATTTTAAATTTAGTAAAACTATTTAATAGGAAACAATTAGTTTAAGTAATCATAAAAGTATATAGATAGGATCTACGATACTAGGATTGTATCAATTATCATTATTATTATTATTATTATTATTATTATTATTAGTATTATTATTATTATTTAGCACCACGTCTTACTAACCGTTCGGGTTATACGCTTAAGTACTAATTACGCTAATGGATTAGTTAATGGATTAGGAATTGGGAAGGTTTAATTTAGAGGAAGTGAACCCGCATTTGCGTGGAGGGAAAGTGGAAAACCATTTAAGAAAAACCCTCCCCAGTTCACCCGACCGAGATTTGAACCTCTATCTCCCCGTCCTCGGCAGTCGAGCTCAACACGACTAGCGCGTTAGCCAACTACGCCACCGAGGCGGGTATTGTATCAATTAAATTGCTAGAAGGCAGTCCGATAATTGTCGAGGTTACTGATGAATGATAAGTATACAATGTATTTTTTTACTATTTGCCATTTATTGTGATCTGGCAAATGAGTCTAGAAAGTTGCTGAACATACACCTAAATATGTCCAACATCCAAAAATACTTATTTTGTCAACTGCTTATAGATATTTGTAATTTTTATACAAATAAAATATCTCTAACTAAAGCTTTGATCCTTTATAACTAAGGTATGAATTCCATACACATTATAAATTTATAGAGGCCTTAATAATTAATTTAAACCAAGCTTTATATGCAGAGCTTTACTGTGACCCTTCCTTTAAGTCCTTTCTGATAGGAACATGTTGGACTACATTGAATGAGTTGTTATTCAAAATACAGCAGCGTAGCAAAGTTTAATAAAGAGCACGAATAGTTCAAAGTTTGCTTATTTGCAACAATATTAGTTTTACTGAAAAAGATGTATATAAAATTCCCTATATTCAAAACTAACTAAAGCCACAAAAATTCACTAAACCAAGTATATATTTAAAATGGGATTTTGTAAATTGTATTTTGCTTAGCCTGCTAAGTTATTTTTTTGAAAATATTGCAAGGATACTCATACTGGTATGTTTTTTTTTCCTCAGATATATAAGCTACATTTTTTATTATTATAAATGTATCTAATTTTGGTCCTTTACTTATAGACACTGTCAATGTTCAGGATTCGTAAAAAAAATTATAAAACCGTTGATTAATGTTTTCATTTCAAATTTCATGACACATCATCTATAAACAACAAAACACCTTTCAAGAATAGTATAATATTGATGAGACATAATTAGTAGTCAAATATTTTCTCAGAGTCCAGTTTAAGCGATAGTAATTTTTAACCATTAATATATTTCCACATAGGCTTGTTTCAGCACTTTGATGTGAGTGTAGAAATCTCATAAAATGCAGATGATTTAGTTGGAAACCTAGTTTAAAATAATTGTGATTGGGCTATATCTATTGGTGGACCTCTTAAAATGATTCTAATCCTCTCTTCCACCCTACTTCTTTCCTCTCGAAGATCCATTGCTACCAGGCTAGGGAAGTGATTCTCTAGAATCTAAAGCAATGCTGTTCAACCTTTTATGTTCAAGTACCCCTAGATTTAATTTCACTTAACTTTGTGCCTCCAAAGTTGTCGGTGCATAAAGTAAGTTACACATATTCTATTACTCTACATCTTGGAGAGAAAGAGGAAAAAATGTCGTGCCCTAATCGAATGTCCTTACGTCCAACTCGCTTATGACTAGCCCTAAATTTGGCCTTCATTCTTAAGAACGTTCATCATAGCATGCCAAACTTAGCCTCCGGCTCGCGCGAGGTATGGTAGTTAAAGGGAAAAGAAAACACCTACGATTTGCCAGAAATGTGTGCCGTGCCTTCGAATTCGAATGCTTATTCGAGATTTTACGCGGTGACGATAAGGGACAAAGTGCCAAATTTCTTGTTAATAATTACAGTATATCCCAACTATGACATGTTGAAAATTTGTGCACAATGCTTAGCTGTGAAGCCATTCTAAAATGGTCAAAAACGGCCTTTTAATGCAATTTTATCCAAATATCATTTTAATATTTCAACAATGTTCAGTATTAGGAACTCCTATAAACTCTTTATCTTCAATAATGTTTAATTAGCAACTATTCACATACAATTATGTTCGTGTAAATTTACGATTTCTAGCCTACTTTAGTACAGAGTTGATTGGCATGTGATGCACGCTCTATTTGTTTATCACGAGACTATAAATAAGTATTTATATATATGTTTAAATTTTACCTACCTCCTAAGTGTATTCGCGTATCCCAGGTTGAGAACCCCTCCTTAAGATTCTAGAACACTGAGAAACAAATACTTTATTTAAATTATTTTTTAATTAATCAAATGAATGCACATGTGATAGAACAATAGTTAGTAGATTTAAATAATGAAAACCAGGTACTGTTCTTAGAGCTTAAATGAATCGAATTGAAAATCGGAGAAATTGAGCTATTTTAACAGGTACCTTAGACAGATCCTAAGATTAATTTCAAGAATCTATTATATGATCATGTTTTCAATGCTATGTGTTTTACGTGCAGGCTATCAACAACCTTAGGTCTACCGCTATCTAAGGACACACAAGGAGAAAGATGAAAAACCATATCCCTGTAGATAGTACGAAATAGCTGCACGGCAAATCCCAGTGTGTAATAATAATAATCCCAGTTCACCTGGTAGAATTCAAATCCCTACCTATCGGGTCAATGCTGATCAAGCCAATTGATCTAGTTGACACAGAGCCAAACATTGTGTAATTTAATAGGTTTTTTTTAGCACTCGCGTCTTACTACCCGTTCGGGTTATACGCTTAAATACTAATTACGCTAATGGGTTAGGAATTGGGAAGGTTGAATATAGGGAAGTGAACCCGCATTTGCGTGGAGGGAGAGTGTAAAACCATTTAGGGAAGAAAAAAAACAGTTCATCTGCCGAGATTCGATCCTCGATCTCCCCGTCCTCGGCAGTCGAGCTCAACACGACTAGAGCGTTAGCTAACTACGCCACCGAGACGGGTAAATAATTTTAAATGCAAATCATATTTAATACTTAAGTTACTTAAAACGGAGATTATATTTTAATACATAAGATAGCTTCATAGATATAAACTTAAGTCACCTACAAAGATAGATTTAAAACTGTATTTTAACACTTAATTCACCTACAAAGATAGATTTAAAACTGTATTTTAACATTTAAGTGACCTACAATTATGTATAAAGAATTTTTAATCTTTAAAAAACCGCCTTGAATATAAGTTGTAACAAAACCCTTTTAAATAATATAAGCTCAAGCTCAGAAATATCTCCACAGTGCTAGTATGAAAGTGTGTGAACGTTACGGACAATACGAAATAATCATATTTCATTTTACATTAATTTAAACTGACCCAAGCCTAAATTAACATTTAAATTGGCCAATGTGTTAACTATATCTATCGAGTGCAATAAAAACTACGAAATTATTTTTGATTAAATTTTTATTGTGTTAATTATTAGGTACTTCTCTTTTTTCCATTGTAACCAGGCCGAAATATCACATATTTTTTACTTTCGCGCTAGTGTAATTGGAATGAGGAACGTATAATTTAGAGAAAATGTCCACACATCTGGGTGAGGAAGAGAAAACGTCTCAGTGAATCAAGGCGGGATACGAACCTCAACCTCTTCTTCACCGACAAAGCAGGCAAGATTAGACTATCGTTCTGGATTTTTAATTCGTCTTACTACATGTTCAGATTATACGCATATTGACTATTTACGCTAGTTAGTTATGAATGAGGAAGATTGAATTCCGAGGAAGTGTACCTACTCATAAATTTGTGAAAACCACATTCTGGATAAGCGACCGAGGCTCGAACGTCAATCTCCCTGTCATTGGCAGAGAAAGAGAGACACCTTAAACCATGCGGCCACTGAAGCAAGTTTTTTCTAATTAAAATGTAATATAATCTCATAATTTCAAATGCATGTTTCATACATATTTGGGGACATGATTTAACAAGATATTCATTTAAAATATACCACAATTTAAATGTTAATCTATACTTTTACAGTTTTCAATTGCTTCGTTTCCCAACGCTAACCATCACAATCTTTCCAAAGAACTCTAATGCGACTATTACCGCCACCGGTTTGGTCTCCACTAATTTATAAACGTCAATCCACTTAAATAGTTTAGCCAAGAGGGCCTCTTCACTTAGTCTTCCTTAATAAACTGTGTGCTTGCAGGCCTGCGAGAAGTGGTTGGCGGATGGGTTTTTGGGGGAGTTTAGTGGGGTAAGGGAGGGGGAAGACACTAGCTGTGTGTTTTTAAGCCCCATGGCGTGTTTTAGGGTGAGTTAGAGACGAGAAATCGACCCCATCCTCCACCCCCCTCAAACTACGCCACTGCTTTCCTACTTGACAGCGACAAATTGCTTACGAAAAAGAAGTGAACCAAGGACTTTTACTAGGCGGCAGCTCTGAAGTGAGAAATTACTTTGAAGCATTCCGAAAATTTACACCGCTTTCACACACACACACACACACACACCAAAAAAAATATATACTTAGGAGCCTTGAAATCTTTTGGTTTAGTCTATGGTTGTAACGAGTTGTGAGCTCTACGAAGAACGGAATTGTTGCTAATTTTCTGGTTTTGAAGTCTTGAGAAGTTGGAGGTAGTTTGAGAAGATATTTTGCGTTATATCCTGGGGTGGTTTACTTTGCAGTTTGAACCAGTTTATTCACACCGATGAAGAATTCCCTCTTCGATACAATCTTCTGTTTGAGTTAAGAAACATTTCAACTAAAAATAATAGTAGGATCGTAAAGGAAAATTATTAAACACTAAAGATAACTTAAAAAACGTTTGTAGTAAATACTCCTTTAAATATTTATTGACATTTGGTGTTTATTATTTCTATTTTATAATGTATAACCTTGCCATTGGCCTTGATTTAATTCGTATTCAATTTGCTTCAAATAATTAAATAGCTGTAAGCACATACCCATTTATAAACTTTTGGCGTTTATGTCCCTGGTAAAGCTTATTTTTGTTTAAATAACTTCGATTGGTTGCCCCTTAAGTTCATAAACAATTTAATGAAAGTTAGTATAGAGCTCCAGCCTTACTTATATTTATAGTATGTTTGTTGAGTTTAGTGGCCACCGTGAATGCTTGAATACAATAATTAATAATACTCTTCTTAAAGACGTTAAGAATATAAAATCAGGTTTCCTTAGGGATTTATATTAGATTTGGTTTATTATTAAAGATGTAGGGTAGGGTATAAAATAAACACAACAAATTATCACAAAAATAATCGAATACCATTCGGATCTAAAGTTTAGTCAAAATGTAAAGTTAGTAATATTTTAATATACTTTATATTCTGCATTAACGTTCAAACAAACATGAACGCATTTAAAAAATATATATTGATTCACTATCCTTGAACATAAAATAAACGATTTTTCAAATTCAGTAATAAAATATTATTAGCAAATCTCAATCAATTGAAAAGGTGCAGTCAAAATAATGATTTTTCATTAATACGTCTATAAAAATAAGATATATAAACTACCATCAAAGTATTTCTACTTTCTATGATAAACCCAGTCGAATAAATTGAACTTTTCTCTTATTTTATCTATAATTAGGTGCTATTTACAATTATTTCAATTATAAATAGATTAAATATGAGGCTTCAACATTTATAAAATCTAGGGCTTATAATAATGCTTTATTATCCAAATTTCCTTATCTTGACCTTAACAAAAATTAATATGTATGTTCCTTATCTGAACAAATATGTAGATTCATATTTACTTTTACTGTTTTGAAAAATATTTAGTGTGGTCTTATATATATAGGTTTTAGATAATGTTCTGATAAATAATATCAGCTCCAAAAATCTCTGTATTTTTTTAAATGTTTTATAGTATATCAAATAATCTGTATTTGGTGACACGGTGAGAAAGTAATCAGTGTTGACTATTCTTGTTTGACAGTAAAAAGGTGAATTTTCTTAGCACAACCTTTTACTACGCAATTGGGTCATATGATTATGTACTAATTACGCTAATGGGTTAAGTATGAGTTAGGTTTAATTTAGAGAAAGTTTACCCGAATTTGCGTTAAAATATAGTGGGAAGAGTTAATGAAAAACCACCCTATACATCAGCAGTATTTTGCAAGAGTAGTGCCTTATACCATGCAACCACTGAAGATGATATGGTTGAGGTTCTAATCCAGACCTGTACTAAAGATTTTTTTTAACATAAACAGTTTCTCACAATCCACGCCAATACGAGTCTGTTTCCATTAAATTTTACCTTCTTTTCAATGACCCATTAGTATAAATATACCCGGCCATAGCATGGATGGATAATAATACGCGGCGCACACAAAAATATACGTAGCAAATAAGTTGTAAGAAAATCATTAGAATATTAACTAGCCCTAAGGTAATTGCTTCAAATATAAAAACAGCTATTTAAAAGGGACTGATTAAAAGAAAATTATCTCTTCACTCTGATTTTTTTTTATCGTTCACGTGCATTACACTTTCTCTGCCCTACCTTGACAGTTTAAACAATATGTTTAATTTATAAGCTGCGTCATAGTGGAAACATGCAAGGCAAGTTTTCTATCTTTCAGGTTAAGCAAAGGGTAAATTACACAAGTAATCTACGATGGCTCGGGCTTGTAAAGATTGATTCCCATGAGGATTTGATGGCAATTAAGGTGGTATGGAAGAGTACGAGAGAAAAATCCAGTGTTTTTGCAGTTTTTATGGCAAGATATTTTTTGGCCAGAATAAATCAATTATTGCTCCCGTATAAACATAGAATTTAATTTTCTTCACGTGGTGACCTCAGAATTACTTGAATATCTCTCAAGGGTGTTCTGGTATTTAATGAGAACTTTTCTCTTAGTTTAAAAAGTTTGTTAGATAATACCGCTATACTTATGACAGATATTCAGGAACTGTTGATATCACCATGTGAAGAAAATTAAACTTTATGTTTCCACGGGAGCAATAATTGTTCTATTTATTTTGGCCAAAGAAATGTTTTGCCATAAAAACTGCCAAAACACTGGCCTTTTCTCGCGTCTCCTTCCATCCCACCTTAAGTTCCCCGATTGAGAATAGACATGCAATCTGCCAATCAGAAACACTTTTTGAGTGTAGATGCGACCACATCAAGATTGTAGATATATCTCTCTTCCTTTTATGGACGGTATAACATAACTGCAAATCAATGTATTTTTTTTGTATGACAAATTTGTGTTTTTTTAAGGGCTATAGCAATGTTCCCTCAATTAGGAATTGTAATAGAAAAGAGTGTATATGTTTTGTTTTTTTCTCTTATGCAGGGGGTGTGGTGAGCTACCAGGTACCAGAGGACGCCAGCAGGGAGCCTGGTCAGGATCTGAGTGACGCCTCGTACGACGGTGAGCGTCACGCCGGCCACCTCGTGGGCGGGCTGGGCAGGCTTGTGGACGGACAAGTGGGCGGCGATAACTTCAGACTGGATATTGGATACGGGAAAGGTAAGCAGAGAATTCGTTCTATAGTCGAGCCCACACCTGTATCATATCCTCTTGACGATACACGCCGACACGGTTGAGACAAAATTCCAGCAGATTCGATCCTTATTCCGCCGCGACCATTGCAGCGACCCATAATTTCTATCATTCATGTGTTGTAATGGTGGAATAAGAGAACTTGAGAGGTTAAATTCATTGTAATATATATATTTATATTTTCTAGAAACTATTGGCATGGTACATGTCAGGTAATTTACTGCTGGAGAGGGAGGAATTTGGGTGTGGCTCACCAGAAAGGGAAGGGGACCAATAAGCAGCACTTTTTTTTAACATCGCGTCTTACTATCCATTCAGGTTACACGCTTATGTACTCATTACGATGATGGTTTTAGTGATAAAGAATTTTATATTTAGATGAAGTGGAGGGAAAAAGGAAACCACTTTTATAAGAAAACACCCTCAGTATACCCGACTGAGATCAAACTTCGATCTCTCAGTCATCAACAGTCTGATCTACTGCGAAAGTAGCGCGTTAGATCACGCTGCCACCGAAGCAGGTAGCACAACTCTTGTTGAGGGCTCAGTTTAAGATATAAAGTTATTTTGCTTCGTGTCATCGCTGAAGACCAGCTGCCCAGTCCAACATAAGTGTAATCAGTCAACTTGTAATAAGTCACTAGTTAATTAACATGGCAAGCTAAGATGTTAATAATTTATTATTCATAATATAAGACAGCTTCGGTTGAAGCGGGGAAAGTTATAACGTAACAAACTGAAGCGGTAAAACATGACCTGTGACAGTGTATGGTTCGGAGCACGTCCAGACATGGCGTATTCTCAGCTGGTAACTTCGTTTGATACGACGGCAAAATACCGACTAGAAGCGGGAACGCAGCGATATTGCAGGTGTATCGTTCTCATGATTGCATCAAGGATACAGGGTGCCCATCCATATCCATACGTTCAAGATACTCGTTGGAGATACGATACAATGTTACGATAAAAGTATGTATCCAGTCTTAGATGTCTCAACTCGCTTTGGTCGTTGTGGGCTCCGCCTCCAAACTCCCCAGTGAGTGTAAACTAATGTAATTCCAACGTTGTTTTGAACGTTGATTTATTTTTACAATTTTATGATTCTAGCTGTTCCATAAGTGTGTCACAAAATTAAAAAATGTGCGGAAAATGTGCAAAATTTACCTAAAATAAAAAAAATCTAGCTTTGGTGCAATCCGTTTTTTGATAGGTCTTACCGTTTAGCCACAAGAGGCCTCCAAAGAAAGGTTCGCACCGACTTTAAAGTTGCTCCACCATTTTGAAATTTTTTCGGGGGCTAAAAATTAAATTTTTTAGCTTTTTGGAATTTTCCCGTCGGCTACAGGCTAGAAGCTATAAGTTTGCCAAATTTCAAGTTTCTAGCTCATCTGGAAGTAGGTAAACATTAATGTCAGTGAGTGAGTCAGCCATGTGGCTTTATAGTATAGTGATATTTTTAGTACCCGCCTCGGTGGCGTAGTTGGCTAACACGCTAGTCGTGTTGAGCTTGACTGTCGAGGACGGGGAGATCGAGGTTCGAATCTCGGTTGGGTGAACTGAGGGTGGTTTTTCCTAAATGGTTTTCCACTCTCCCTCCACGCAAATGCGGGTTCACTTCCTCTAAATTCAACCTTACCAATTCCTAATCCATTAGCGTAATTAGTACTTAAGCGTATAACGTGAACGGGTAGTAAGACGAGGTGCTAAATAATAATAAATAATAATAATATTTTTAGTTTTGTGGTCTTATTTGGTGGAAAGTGGATTAATTCTGTAGAGTAAATTAAAAATAACATGATTTTGGTAGGAAGAAACTTATAGAAAGTGTCAATATAATTTTGGTCTACAAAAATAAGGTTTCTTTATTAATCGTGTTATTTTATAGGTATATATAATCAATGTATATCCGAAGTTATAGCTGCATATAACAAGGCATAACGAATTAATATGTGAAAGTAGCTCTAGATACTTTTCTATCAGTCTGAAAGGCCCTTTTTATGGAAATAAGACTATTATTACTATTGTTACCCACTTGTTCAATTATTACACATATATGTAAATTACTCTAAAAGCATAGAGATGAGGAAGGAAGTATTTTAGAGGTAATCTAGTTGCATTTGCATAGAGGGGGAGTGGAAAACCATTTTTTAAACCACTCTCAGTTCACCCGACTAGGATCGAACCTCAAAAACCCAGTCTGCTTCTCATGTGGGTCTAGTTTAGTACGAGAGTAGCGCCTAAGACCATGCGGCCACCGGAGAAGGTTGACACTGAATTAATCTCGCCGTTACTAAAAAAATTAATTTTTTTTCTAAATTAGATTTCTTCCTAAAGTAATAAAACTCAAGTGGAGAATGTTTTTTGTGTTTATGTTTCAAAATACTTTTGCCAGAGATCCTTTCCAACCATTAATGCAAACTCAAAAAGCTATATAGCCACTAGGACACCTCCGGGTTTGATTTTTTAACTATTTGGGGCGAAATAATTTTGAGGTCAGTAATATTGAAAATTAAAATTGAAAAAATAATTACAAGCCTATATCATGTAATAAAAACTGCTCAATTCCTTTAGCTATTAATTTTTTGTAGTTACAATTATGTATTAGAAGTGCCAGACTATATTAATATCTGAGTGAGAGTGGTTTAATTTTTTTTTATATATAAAACTAGCTAAAAGTTGATAACACATCTGCTTCAACCTAATTTAGCAAAGCTATTTATTCACATAAAATACATTAGTTGCGTCAAGCATCATTAATATTTGACAAATTAGTCCCTGTAAGAAAATTATTTCTTAATTATCCTATCTAGTATAATTTCATTAGTTTTTAAGTAATTTTGTACAGGCATTATATTCCCTTGGACACTTATTATAATATTATAGGATAGTTCATACGAGTCCCATTAAGATCATTTGGCCATAGAAATGTTATTGCACAATTATAACAAGTGTATATTAATATAAATATTGATTAAATGGTTTCAAACCATTACAGTTCACGAGTTATAAGGGGTCAAACATGCTAATTTATGCTTTTTGCCTATCATTGTTAGGGTAAACTAATCAAAGTTTGGGGTTGAAATCTGGTATAACTAAACAATCATATGAGATGTACAGAATTAAATATTTATGGTATTATTATTATTATTATTTATAGTAATAATATTAATAATACAAATGAAATATAATATTTATATTATAAATATTTCAATGAAAAAATATTAATGGTATGAATACAAATTTATTTTTACAATATTTATATTAATACAATTTATAATAATAATATTATAAACATGTATGTACATATATATGAAATAAATATAATTAATATTAATACAAATTAACTAATCCTCTAGTTGCTTAGCGATATTAAGATTAACAATTATTAGAGATGACTTTTAACCATCGTGTGTTATTCCCACCTAAATGATCAGTTTAATCCCAACATAGTGCACTTGTGGTGGTTTAATTATGATGTAGCTTTCCTTCCTTCCTCCAACAAATGCGTATGTATATCAATTTATTTACTTTTAGCATCGTGTCTTACTAACCGTTTGGGCTATACGCCTCTGTACGCTAAATGTTTTAGGGATAAGGAAGGTTATATTTATAGGAAGTGTACCCATATTTGCGT
This sequence comes from Timema bartmani, assembly GCA_902151455.1. Lineage (NCBI taxonomy): Eukaryota > Metazoa > Arthropoda > Insecta > Phasmatodea > Timematidae > Timema > Timema bartmani. Next base: position 147,689 of record CABFWB010000109.1, on the reverse strand, counting down.
GGGTAAAGAATGGAAAACCCAATTGGGGAAAACCTTAGTAGACCCGACCTAGATTCGAACCTCGAACTCCCAGTCCTCAGCAGGCTGGTCTACTGTGGGAGTAGTGCGTTAGACCATGCGGCCACCGAAGTGGGTTCTATTATCATAATTAATAGTTTATTATGATATATTGACTAATAATGCTGACCATATTTACAAAATATGTTTTATTTGAAAAACATTCTAGTTTGCACCCGTGTAACTATTTGTTTCACAGAAAGATAAATATTAGCTTTAAATAAACAAACATATTTAACTATCAGCAACAACAACAACACAATATAAATGTTTAGCATATGCTAACAGCTCCATCCCCAATAATATTGTATAGCCTACTAGTAATATGATGGATTAGCCATTTGATTCACTCACTGTATCAACAAACCCTTTAATTTGTTTACACACAACCAAACACGTGTGTTCTATTTTAATCCCCTAGTTACCAGTCTGGGTTAAGCACATTGTTCTTTAGAAGTTGGATTGAGAGGAAGTGTAGGGGGCCTACCCACATTTGTGTGGAGGTAAAGTGGAAAACCATTTAGAAAAAAACCTCAGTACACCCGACAGGGATCGAACCCTGATCTTCTTGTCTTTAGCAATTCACTACTACTGGCAATAGTGATGCCCTAAACCATGTGGTCAACGAAGTGGGTACTTAGCCCGATTGATTAGGGCTACACTAATGAGTAAGACGAAATTGAGAGGAGATGTATCCGCAATTGTGTATAAGGTGAGTTGAAAACAATTTTCTAGCCGGGATTCATATTCTAGCAACCCTATCACTTGAAAACCTATTTATACAGATTTACATTTATTTTGCGTGCCCACCATTGAGTGCAACAAGTATGTAAATCTAACAATTATTTGCATAGTCATTTGTCTATCTGAGATCCTACAACTAACCCTGATTTTTTTTTACCCTATCAGTCTATATTTACAATACTTATTATGGATTATAAAGGCAGAACTTAATAGTTAATGTACCCACATTTGTGTGAAGGGGGAGTAGGAAACAATTTAGTAAAATCAAGTCATTATATTGTGATATTGACATCTAAGACCAGTGGTCGGCAAACTACAGCCCGTTGGCCAGATCCGGCCCTCCAACTGATCTTACCTGGCCAGCAAAAGATTTATCAAACAAATATCGTATAGCCCAAACGGGTAGTAAGACGCGGTGCTAAATTATTATTACTATCAAACAAATAATTGTGTTTCTAAAAATGGATTAATAACAAATTACTTTGCGAGAAATATTAAGTTGAAATATTTTGCTCGAAATTTTTTTTCAAATCGGCCCACAATTTTGTTAACCATAGATGGCTCTTGGTATCAAAAAGGTTGCTGACCTATGCCTTAGACAATGCGATTATCAAAGCAGGATTTGATAAATTATTTTTAGATATTACATATTACATTAAATTACATAGATATTACTAAAAATTGTAATATGTTCATTTTGGACTCCAATTAGATTATTATTATTATTTATTTTATTTACTACTACTATTTAGCACCGCGTAGTACTACCCGTTCGGATTATACGCTCAAGTACTAATTAAGCTAATGGATTAGGAATTGGGAAGGTTGAATTTAGAGGAAGTTAACCCGCATTTGCGTAGAGGGAGAGTGAAAAATCATTTAAGAAAAATCACCCCCTGTTCACTCGAGCTAGATTTAAACCTCAATCTCCCCCCGTCCTCGACAGTCTAGCTCAACAGGAAGCTAGCACGTTAGCTAACTACGCCACCGAGGTGAGAGACTACAATAATTAGAGTATTTTAAAGACAGCTGCTTGTTAATCCATATTATATAGTTATTAGAACTATTCAACTCTATCAATTACTCATCAAAGTTCATCTAGATAAAATAAATTCATTAAATACAGAATGTGCATTTTCTTATTAAAAAAAACACCAAAATGTTTGAACAGTAAGAAATTTTGTTTTTGTTAACATGGAAATTTAATAAGAATAAATATTTTAAATTTTATTTTTATTTAGGTTTCTTAATGCCACACATCTGGCTACCTTTTAGAGCTATTCGTAACCTAATAATTAATCCAAGCCAAGGTTGGAAGAGCTAATTTTTGGAAACTAGCCTAAAATGTATAAAACGATATTAATGTAAGCGATTAATGGAAAAACCCTTCAATACACCCAGCTGAGATGTAAGCCTAATCAGGTTATATGCATATGTGCTAATTATGCAAATGTGTTAAGGGATGAGGAATATTTAATTTATCCGAATTGTACCCACACTTACGTGAAGATACAGATAAAAACCATTTGGAGGAAACCTCAGTACACCCGACCATGATTCGAACCCATAACTCCCAGTTTTCTGCATTGGTTGTAATCGTTACTGCTGAATTAGGTGCTGAATATCTTTTAATATATACATTTTTCTATCGTCAGATAGTCCCAAATAATTAGTGGATGGGCTCTTATGAGTTCAAATGTTTATAGGAATGAAAATCTGACCCTTGTTCGTTGGTATGATTCGTTCCAAACTAAATTTACTAATACATCCCTCCATCCTTTTTCTTCAACACCACTCTAGCTAGATAAGGTTTACAAAGAACTGCAAGGGTGCTTGAGCTAAAATACATTTTGTAGGAAAAACGACTCAAGTACGTACCGTCGGTGAACAAACGGTCTAAGGGGTCGCTTTCACAATAGGATGTATTGTTGATGATGAGGAGAGCGGGGTTCAAATCTCGGTCGGATGCATTGGGGTGTTTTTCCCTGAATAGTTTTACACTCTTCCTCTGCGCAAATTTGGGTGAAAATCTTTTAAGTTAAACATCACTCATCCTTAGCACATTAGTATAATTAATACATATGCGTATGGCTCGAGCTGTAAATTAGGTGTGGTGATAAAAAAAAATATTTCTGAACTCGCGTAGGATTTTGGATTGAAAAGTGGCATAGGTCTTGTTTCTAAGAAGACTGACTATGTCTCGACTAAAACCCTGAAGGCAAATACCTATAAACTACCACAAAAGGTGGTTTCGGAGGGGGGAAATTTATCATATTTACTTATTTTGAAATTAATTTTTCACTTAGCCATTTATAGTATTAACAGTTCCTCTTTATCGAACAAATATATAAACTTAATAAATGTATAAGTAGCATAAGTGGTCACTTGTCTATGTTGCCAGAGAAATGTAGGTATATTTAGTTATGCTCTTTGCGTATAAACCTAACTGGTAGTAAGACGCAATGCTAATAATGATAATAGTTATGCTCTACCCGCAACCTGCTACAATATTCCTTAATTTAAATGTGAGCATCCACGGTATATGGGAGGTATATTACTATTGACATGGGCAGAACGCGGCAGAACCAAAATAAAAGGTGGCTTTGCCAATCATGTTCGTTATGTCACGACTTCTGTTAGAGGATGTAGCAATCAGGCGGCAATCACCAATACTTGCCGGAAGTGATGTCGTGCGTGCCACGCATGTAGTAGTTGCAAGCGACAGTGGGCATGTCTGATTTTATCCATGATTTTTAGTCAATAGCAATGCTTCATGCACGCCTCTGAAGGTGATGTTGGAGCCACATAAAGTTATTGTCTTCTTGTATAGGATTTATAATATTAAAAAATCTAGTAAACCTGCATCGATGGGCATGTTGGTTGAAGCGTCAACCTCATTTGGCGATGGTTTGCCATTGACGTTGAGGTCAAAGTTAATTTACGGCAGGCGAGACTGAGTGATATGTTTTTTTCCCTGACTTTTTTTTTTTTT
>CABFWB010000109.1:129571-140067 GCA_902151455.1 Timema bartmani | reverse complement strand
TATATATATATATATATATATATATATATATATTAGTACCGCATCTTAATACCTATTCGTGTTATACGCTTATAGGTTAGATCAAGTGTATATTTATCCATTGCAGATTTATTAAATATATTATACATTTTATTGGTATTAATTATATTAAAAATTTGGTTTTCACAAATTTGTATCATATTTTAAAACGTTAAAATACACTAAAAATACAATTAAAATGTGCCTGAATAAATATTCAAACAATGAAACTGAAGTTTTCAAATTAAAGGCTTTTTAAATACACTGTAATGCAGAACATATTTTCGTCATGATTATAGAAATATGAATACTTAAAAGACTCGGATCAATGGTGGCTATTGGGTTGTTGCAAAGGGAATTCCAGATGGTAGGCCTACATTAGTAGGCCTAAACTGTCTTAAAGCTACCCAATATCCTAGATTCTCACACAATAATGTAGTGAGAAAATATGTGTGTACATCGACTTTAAAGGGTGAGCTAGATACTGAATCTGCTAGTACAGTCATAGTCAAAATTGGCTACACCTGGAAACGATCCATGAGCCACGGGCTATGAAGCAGAAGTTATTCATGGTATCTACACATGGTTAATCTCATTAATTTTATTGGCATAGTATGCATTTTTATCTATTACCTTAGGATGACTTAAACTTATAACAGGACAGCACGATTCTCAACGTTTCACAGGAATGTGCTAGGTATAAACATGAAAACCCATTTAATTAAAGCAATATTATAGGCATATTATTGAGTAAAACTTGAGATATCTTGATTTGTGAGTTTAACTGCTTATCCAATGATGACTATTAAAATAATGTTTTAAACATGTAGTCATAGTAATAATTATAATAATTTCAGTATTAGTTTCGTTTGAAAGTTTAAAAAAATAATAATCTCCCTCAGAATAAAGTACCGGTAATGGTCTTTTTTCTTTTCTGTCTGTCAAAAAATATCCCGTTTATAATTGTCCAACAGTTTTTTTAGACCAATCAGTGGGCAAGGGATTAGCATATTTATTTGGTTCGATGGCTTTTTCATTGCAAAAACTGTCACATCATAACGAGTTACACCAACAGATTTGATGAAATGTAATTATCTGGAAATAATTTATATCTAAACTATTTTATTTTTAGGTTGCATTCATAGCTTATGGTGAACATATATAAATATCATGTATATTAAAGCGATATTCAAATTAAATTTCAAACCCATACATTTATGTAATCTAATCACTTAGAAAAGTTTTTATTTACGTATTATGTCAGATAATTAAATTTAACTTATATCTCAATTAGTCATTGTTTAATTGAAATTTTAATTTTTGTGATTAACCTTGGAAACAAATTAATTAATTATATAAATAAGTTTAATTTAAAGCCTAAAATATTTCTGCATTAATCGGAATGTTCAACACATATGAATGAACGAATTAATTGAAAAACTTTAAATAAAGCAAACTCAATGAAATTTAAAAAAAATGTACCTAAACAAATGTATTAACACTTGTGTTTTTATAAAAAAAATAATAGGAAAATAATTTATTACTATTTAAATGGGGAAAATATGTTAGTTATAAATCTAGTTTGAAAATAGCTAGCTAGTATATAGTTTACAGCCAGACCAAACATAAGCAATAGAATGGACGTAGAGATCACCAGCCTAAAGAATAGAACTGCTGTTTTCTAATCAATAACGAATACTTTAATGCCAAGATCAATAATGTTTTACATTCATAGTAAAGGTTTTCTCTGGCAATCACTATATTTATCATTTTCTCTTTTCCTCTTCTCTCAGCCAAAAGATGACTGAAATGAAGTATAAAAGATAAGGAACCTTCCCTCCACAATCTTACCATTGCCTTCTGGCGACGAGAAATGAAACAATTTTTTCAATAGCAAATTAATAAAGAATAAATTTGTCCCTTAGCCCACTTGTTCTTAGAGCACATAAATTCATCGGAATGGTATCCAAACAATTGCAACCACGTACATTTGTGAGCAACACAGTTACCTGTGGTACAATTATTGTGATCACCTTTTATTTTCTTCCACTAGTGACAGTGAGTGGGAAGGAACCAATCTAGTGGGACTTGGTAGCTTCAGTTTATTTTCAAATAGACCACTGATTCCTCTCACACTTTTTACCGTCTTGAGACTGGCAAGGTAGTATAGGTTGTTTTCCGTCGAGGTTGGGTTAGGTTAGGTTAGGTTAGGTTAGGTTAGGTTAAGTCGGGTTGGGTCAGGTTAGGTTAGACTACCTAAACGCAACAAGTCTCACCTCTACATATAATGAGATGTTTAGAGATGGAAGTGGTCATTAATGAGATTGCTGAGCCACAAAATAAACCAGAAATCCAGTAGTTCTGTCAACTTGGTCGCAACTGTTCAACTTGTAGTTTGTTTTGCATTGCAAAAATTATCCGTAATTTGGTCTGGTCGTAACTGTTCCATATTCATTGGAATGGATCAAAGCTATTCCTACTCTAAACAATGATAGCGTCACACCTGCAGGGTGGATAGGAACTCGTTGGCAAGAGGAAGGAGGGAAACTGGCCATTATTGTTTTATTTATCTCCGCACTTATCCTTAGTTCCTCCCGCGAGAATCTTTTGTGTTTTGTTGAATGCAAGTGTGTGGTGACAAATCTCTCCATCGCAAGTGGAATACCCCTCGTTTTTGTGTTAATGTTGAGTCTCACAAACAGGTGGAGCAAGAATGTGAGACCTTTTTGGTGACGCGAGCAGCGGGTCTCCTTATCACAAAACTTCTTTACAACTTTCAGACCGTGACAAACTGAGTCCTCTACCCTTCCTACCGACACGATCACAAGATGGCACACGGATTTATTGCTACAAATTGATCCGTTTGACATAATAATATTCGAGTGGTCTAAGGTTACTTTAATGCTGCAGCCTCGCTGCTGGATCGTGTATTCTCGCCAGGTACCTCGCTGCTCGAATGTAGCTTTGATGCTCGATATGGAGCATTTACCGTGCAGCTGTTCACACCGTTGTAAGATGCTGGAATGAGAGGTTATCTGTGAGTCGAGTCTTTAATTTTTCGTGTTAAACGATGCTGTCTCTCTCATCTGATGACAGGAATAGTGATTCAATTTGGTCGAAAATGTTATTTGTGACTAGGATAAAGAAGAGACAGTACGGAGCATACCACTTGAATCAAGGTTACATTCACCAGTTTTATAAATATCTCTAGAAATATCCAAAGATGATTCTCGGGCATTTCAGGATATTGCAACCGACATTAAACCAGAGAATGTGAACAAAACATGATTACTAGTGAATATATGTAAAAGAAAAATTAGTAGTGAGGTTTTCTGTGAGCCAAACAAATCAAGTTTCAAGGTTCCCGGCAATGGTTGAGGCTCGGAAAACCAACTAGTTTGTCATCATCGCAGTGGCAAGGATAGCAGTGGGCATCGAAGATAACAACACTTCTTCCAGTTAAATGCATCAATAAATATGACTGGTTGTGTTTCATCATAGTCAAACATCCATGTGCACAGCTCAGTAATTTTCCATCAGAAAGGATGCAGCATAAACGTACCCTGGGCGTGCCCTAAAGTGTAAGCTTCTAATTTCACTTGATATTGTAAAGGCTAAAGTTTGAATCCCTGCTAGATTCACTATGAGCAGGAGGACATACTCTTCCCAATCTTATCCCAATACATTTTATCTGGGCTATCCTCTTCATCACAACCTCTTATACTAAGTTGTTAATAAATATATCTTGTGTGTGATGCACACTCCATTCACCCTGAAAGGTAGAAACTTTACCGTGATGGGTTACACTATGGCATTCTTACTCAAAAGGTGGGCAATGGTACAGCAAGTGTGGTGCTAAATTCACCAGGTGTTCCGCAAAATTCTGGACGTTATGTTATTGTTGATAGAAAAATTAAACTTTTCTAAATAAATTAAAAAAAATTATTTTCATTTCGGAAAAACCACCCTCAGTACATCCGACCAGTAGTTGAAATCCGATATCCCTGTCATCGGCAGTCTATTCTTAACACGAGAGTGACGCCTTAGATGATGCGGCCAACAAAGAAAGGAAAAAATGTGTTAAAGCGTTTGGCCTGTATCAATATATTTGACTTTTTAGAGAATATAATGGCTTAATATCAAAAAGTTGAGTAGTTATTTAAAAACTTGAGCTTGCTATTTCTTACACTAAGTTTCAATTCGTGATCTAATAGAGGACATACCCACTAGTATTCCCTGTTCAACTGAGAGAAGTTTCTCTGCGCATGAGTATGTCCGAGTCTCTTGTAGTGTCACCAACTTGCACGTTCAGTGTGCCGCGAGAAATCACGAAAAATCATACTGTGCCGTGAACAAAAACAAAGTTTGAAAACCACTCACTATTGTGTATCTTATAAGATAACCGGACCCATGGTGTAGCTACCAGTGAACCTGTTACGAGCCTAGGGGTGCGAGGTTCGAGTCCCGGCTGGTACCTTGGGTATATTTCTCGAAAGGGGAACTACCCCAATGTTCACCAAGGTTTGGTAAATTAGGCTTCAGTTAGGTTTAAGTGTTTCCACTGGTTCCACACCCTCATACTCCTTATCACCACCATCTCACCTCATCTCATCGTGACATGGAAAGAGTCTCCACGGAAAGGATGTAGGATTAGTACATTTGGGCGTCCTCTGGGCAACGGTTCATCAGTAGTGGCTTGTATTTCCATTACTGGGCTACGAATAAGATAGGGTCACAGTGTAATCGGCCAACTGTTACGCCTTCGGATAAACGGAGTGTGCATATGACAGTAATGTGTTAGTATGGATTGTGTTTGTTTATTCCTGTAAATCTTTGTGATACTTGTATATTTATGTGTTGTTTTTTTCAATAAATATTACTAATAAACAATAGCCTGCTTTTATTTCCTATTTTTTAATATAGTATCGATACGTAAGCTATTTTCTTTAAAGCGATACCTATACATAATGAGGAGTAGAACAGTCCAAGGGAATGGTGTATCATATTCATCAGATGTTACATGGCAAGAACGGAAACATAAAATTGACGTGGATCAGTCATTTCATAAATGTATTGTAGTTAATTAAACAAACAAGTATTCAGGCTTAGTATACAGTAATCATGGACGTACATACTTCACGTAAGAAGTAATGTGTTTGTTTGAATACCCCAACAACTACATCAAACTCAAGCCAAATTATTACTTACTATATCAACCGTAAATTACATAAATGAAATTGAACTAATCAAAGTAATGTCTAGCTATGTTTAATATCTAAAGTGAGTCCATATAAATCTATAGATTTTTTTTAACTCCATAGCATCATCCCGCAATCGATCCATACCAACCAAGCGGCCGCCTTCTGTTGGCAAAGATAATGCCAACTTTTGTGGGTAGAGGGTGTCATGCGGTCAGTACAACCAACTCTGTGGCCGTTAATCTAAGAGTACTAAATCAAAACCACTACTTTTTCGTTAAAGTAGCTCTTCTTTTGTCCTCAAGAGGCCTAGTAGACCCCGTTCTAGACCCAATGTTTCACATAAAATCTGGAAGCACCAAGGCTCGAACCCGGAATCTCTAGATCTGCAACCAGGAACTCTAACCACTAGACCATTTTCTTCTCCAACAAGTAAAACAGGTGTATTATGTTTTCTCATTCACGTCCTAATAAATATTTCCAGAGAAGGGATTTCCTATATTTCACTTATGATCCTAGCAAAACGATATCACTACTTTATATACTGAAAACCAGCATTTTAAGGTGCACTTCTTAATATATCTTATAAATCGTTCCCATTGTTCTGCTGATCTTGAACGGTTGAATACCTCCTTAATTCACCTATTACTGCTTTTTTTTTTTCATCCCAACCAAACCCCCTCAGTCGTACCATATCCTACATCCACACTCGTCCTATTTGCATTTGATCAAAATGGAAATGAGGTATTTAGAGTATTTTTTTACGGAGAGGGTTGAAATTGCAACGCTAGCGAAAATGGGCTATATAGAGCTGGCTACTCCACATTTTTCTCCCTAGAGTTCTCCCCTTACCTTGGCTACCGCTGCGCAAAATATTCCCTCAGACTAAATTGTGGGCCTTAAATGTTCTCCCCTTTTTTTTTACAATTTTTTTTTTTTTGCATTTATATTGCCGTAAGGCTGAGAGTTTCAGCTTTTTTTTTCCAAGCTTTTAACAGTTCACAGAAAAATGTCATGGAATCTTAACGCATAGTGTGGTCTAATAGTATATTCTGTCACACATTTTCATTTTAAAATGATATTTAAACATTTCTAAAATACGCGTACTGCATCTTTAATAAGGGAGAAAGTCCAAAAGGACTTAATGCTCTCCATGTCTATCTATCCATTCAGATTTTCCTCATATTTATAGGATATATATCAGTAAGGGGGAACTTAGAGGAAACGTATCCACATTTGCGTACAAATAGGGTGGGAAAACATTTGTGGAATAAACTACTCATTACACCCGGTTGGTATTATATGTCAGATCTACCTGTCATCATCTGCCATCTAGATGAGTCTGACACATTTGTCCACATGCCCACAAGTGGGGATGCGTGCATAAGCTTTAGTCCGTTACTTAGGAATTACTTATCCAGCAGTCTCATACAAATAACAAGCTAACCTATTTATATGAGTCTAATATAATTTATTTAACTCCAAAAGATGATTTGATTTTCCAGACTACCTACTTCAGTGGCTACATTGTCCATGGCATCACTCTCATAATAGACTAGACTGCTGATGACAGAGATTGGGGCTCGAATCCCAGCCGAGTGAACTGAGGGCGGTTTTGCCAAATTGTTTTCCACTCTCCATTCACGTAAATCCGGGTACACTTCCTCTAAATTCAACCTTCCTCACCCCTAACTCATAAGCGTAATTAGTAAAGAATATGTATAACTTGACGCGGTGCTAAAAAAAATCCCAAATTCAAACTATTCTTAATACACCACACCGAATCACTTTATAATACAGTATTTGATTTTCTTCCCGTCATCTTAAAGGACCTACCCATCCCGTCAATCCGAATGTTTACACTAATAAGGTAGGTATGCATTTTTGTGAAGAGAAAGAGAAAAAAAATTGGTAAAATCTCTCTAGGGCCTCTTCACACTGAGACACAAGTGTCCAACACCGTGTGTAGTTCTGCCAACTACCAGCAGCAGTCAGTTGTAAATTCCAAGTCTACAACACTGCTGTTTATATGTTTATAGCCACGAGCTTAGATTTTAACACAGAAGGTTTTATAAGTGAATTAAAAAGTCGTCCTGTTATTTTGGATATCTAAAATCGTTATATATTGTGTAGAACAAACCTTTCTCCAGTCGAACACGTAGCAGAATATGTGCGTTCAATTGTTTTTTTAATCATTCTCCTCCTCGGTACTCTGTTTAGAAGCGCTAGGAAGAATAGTTCCTCATCGCTTTAGTAATTTTTTTATAATAAAATAGTAATTAAAGGTTATATAGTTGGTTGGCAATAAAAGTGTCGGACACCAGTGTCCCATCAGTGTTAACCGCAAACACCAGTGTGAAAAGGTGTTTGGTTTGCCCGTATAGGATTTGAACACAGGCATCCATATCCCCGGCAAAACAGATGAGACGAGGCACGAGTCATATGCTGCGTGCCCACGGGTACGGGTTATTTTATATTAATTTTGAGCTATGTATGGTTTAATTTTTAATTTTCTCTGTTCCAACTTGAAACAACGCGTTGTATAATGATACCAATTAAAGTCTGTATTATCGTGTTTCACTCTCTCGAACCACAAAAGAGAGAATATAGTTATCGAAGCTTGATCGAAGAGAAAAGGTTATGGCTTGCCCCCATCTGGTCGGCTATCATAATGCATAGCAGGAATGATGGATGATACTCTAGAACCAGGAAGAGAAAAAAGCTCGGCTGTTGTTGATATGATGGACCGAACACTGACAGTTACCATATTTCCCATTTACTATCTGGTTTTCATCTCTCTCGCTTTTCAATAATCGCTCTTCCCTCCCTCCTGTCTGTCTCTCTTACTTTACTGTGTTTTCCCATTATTATCATGTTCTAATTCACCATATTTTAGATTCAAGCCTCAACTTTACTAGCCGTTTGCATTTTTGTCTCCTATAGTCCTGCTTTATATATATACACCCTCCACTCCACTCCCAACCCTCCCCCCATGTCCATCCATCCCTTAGGCACACCATAGTTGATTAAACCTGAACGAGCGAACATAAATGAGCATAAAAGCGCACAAACGAGCGCGAATAGACATAAACTAGCAACTAAATCGCAAAATTTAGTGTTCTTTGACGTTTCGGTCCTCCAGTGCATATTTAGTCATCTTTTAAGTATGAATTCTTTGGCGAGAAGAAGAAAAAATAATGATTTCAAATGATAGTTATATAATTTTGCATTGATTGATGAAGAAAAGAAACCAAAACATTGATGGCTAATGGTCACGTTACTGATAAATGATAAGATTGTATCATTTAACCACTCCATGACAAAGACAAGCGCGCACACAAAACATTTAAAAATATTGTCCACACTTGGCGCACACAGTCGAACAAGAACAACGGCTTTGTCTTTGAAGTACCGATAAGTAATGTATCACACTTGCTGGTGTTCTTTTATCTTTTATTTTTTTTAAATCACTGCCTCTTTTTACCTGTTAAACTATACGCATGATAATAATTTTAATGGAGTATAAGTGGGGAAGGAAGCATTTTATAGATAATTTATCCGCATTTACTTGGAGGGAGAGTGTAAGATAATTTAGGAAAATACCATTTTGAGCAGACAAGACCAGGATTTTAACCCCTGATCATCATTCGCAGCCCAGTCTAATGTGAAAATGATGCCTTAGACCATTCGGCCATTATAGCGGGTTGTTCTGTTATTTGTTTGTCCTCGTATGTGATTGTTGTCGCGTCCACACTCAAGTTTGATTCACACTGATAGGACTGTGCGCAGATCGTGCTGGGACTGTGTCGTCTTGGATCGTTTCAAAAGTGATTTCCCAAGGTCACGGTCCAGCACGGTACGAACAAAGTCCCAGCACGGTCCTATCAGTGTGAATGGTAGCGACACGACACAGTCCCGGCACGTCCTGCGCACAGTCCTATCAGTGTGAATCAAAACTTAATTCGTTCATGTTCATTCGTTCAAGTATATTTGGGCTCATTCAGGTTCGTTCTTTAGGAGTATACGCGGCCCTAGACCCCTACTGTAAAATATGGTCAAATAATAATCATAGTTTTTTTTAATACAGGTCTATTATCTTATGATAAAATAAACAGATACATAATTTAAAAACTGTTTTTAGGCCCTTATAGCTATTGTGCAAGTCAAAAAACTGAGTGGTATTCAAAATTCAGCAGATTATTGAATAACTTACTTAAGCTAGTCAAAGAAACACTAATATAGCTAACAGATGTCTGTTACCTAATGCTTAAATGGTTTGTTGCATCTTAATTGAGGTGTCAAATCCATGTGGAATTAATGCTACACGTATTAAAAGATTAAGTTGTGTCAAACAATAAAAATATTTTTTCAAACCTTTCTTAGTATCCCTGGAACTTAAAAAACCTGTCTGAACAAACCCATACACCATTTTGAAATAAAACCTCAATATTATGATGCAACAGTGATTTGAACCCCAAATTTCCCGTTACCACCAAACTAGACTATACAACCTTAACATTTAGTCTGCATGTCTACCAAAGCGGGTACTATAATCTTTCTTGAATTATTATTTTTTATTAATATCAGTATATAATTAATAAATATTTCAAACCAATAGTCCTGTAAAAAAAAATAAGAACAATAAAAATTTAAGGTGTTTGAATGAAAACTATTATTTTCTGGGCTATATGATCCTAATGGCTTTTAAAATTAATGTTACAGCTCCTTGCTGCACATAGCCGTAACATCTCAGTGGTTCGAATCCAGATTACTCCAAAATCTTGACTTTTTCTTTGAATGGTTTATGCAACACTTGAACAAGTTGAAGATCCGTATTATTAACCACTAACTTTTATGGTCTATTAAATTCCTTGATATTCACGCATGCCTGCGCTAGGAAACTAGCTTAAGATTAGTTTAGCAGGCAATTTGCATATAACTTCGTGGATATGTTTAAAACTAGAAGGTAGATGTTGGATTAACGTAGTAATTTATTTATAAAAATGTCGATCCTATCAACCACACAGATTACATTTGATTTATGTAGTCGCTATTTGTATTAAAATGACAAGGGTTTGATAGTCTAGTAGTTAATGTACGGTACTTACCCAAGAAGTCATAGATCATAAAGTTATCCCAAACACACAGTCATGTTTTATACTGCCGGGAGCTGGTCGGAATTTGTTTCCAGGGAAAGTGAGGCTTCTCAGGACTACTAAAGAAGTTTCTCTCGTATATATATATATATATATATATATATATATATATATATATCCTAGT
>CABFWB010000109.1:78942-129487 GCA_902151455.1 Timema bartmani | reverse complement strand
ATATATATATATATATATTACAAAACACACATAAATTAATTAAATTAACTAAGGCTCGATACTTAATAGAAGGAATCGATAGGCTATAGCATTTCAGTCTAATCAAATTTATCTTGCATTGTCAACAACTTACAAACCATCATAATACTTAAATAAGATATATTTAAAAATATTTTTTAAATCTAGAGTTCATTTGCTAGGCTGGTCAATACTTTTTTTTTAGAGTCACGATTGTAAAAACTAGTTTTTAGGTCTACGTCTCACTACAAGCGAGCCATTATTAGTGACTTAAACTGTATATTTTTGCACTTATTTTATTTGGGTTCCTCCAAGCGCTGAATACATTTCATGACTGTGCAACTAAACGTATCGTTAGTTACGATCCCTAATTGTTAGTTAATTATCAATGATTAAATATTACTGATATTCTCAAAAATTTACTAACCACTCTCTTTATAGCTGAATTTTGTCACATAATCTTATTATCTTGGTCCAGTTAGTTGACCATTTTATCACACCCTGTTTACTCTCCCTTCTTTCTCGTGTCTGTTTGTCTCTCTCTCTCTCTCTCGCTCTCTCGCTCTCGCTCTCTCTCTCTCGCTCTCTCTCTCTCTCGCTCTCTCTATCTCTCTCTCGCTCTCTCTCTCGCTCTCTCGCTCTCGCTCTTTCTCTCTCGCTCTCTCTCTCTCTCTCTTCTCTCTCTCTCTCGCTCTCGCTCTCTCTCTCTTGCTCTCTCTCTCTCGCGCTCTCTCTCTCTCTCACTCTCTCTCTCGCTCTCTCTCTCTGACTATGACCGGGTTTTCAGAGTATGCGGTATGTTAATGAGTTACCAATCATCGCGGGTTCATGTACTTGACGAGAGATGGAACCAAACCACATTTTTGTTTTTCTGTTTCAACCAGAGTGGTTTCACACACTCCCAACATCCCTCCCCCATTCCCCCATCCCCGTCCTGACCCTCACCAATAGTATCGCTTCCATTCAACTCCCCTACCCCGAAACCTCAACCTACCTTATTACAAACACCCGCAATCACTCCTGCGGCAGTGTTCGTGAAAATAGGTATTTGTACGTACAACGTCACGTGGTGTCGGTCTGGTTTTCAAAATTTGCCCTAACTGCTGAAATGTGTAAGGATAAATGTGTAATACACAATTTAGATTAGTGCATTAATTATATTCACATCTGTATATCTGTATTTTGATTGATATATTTGTTTTTAAATTTTTTAAATATGTCTAAAAATACTTTATAGATGTATGGTACGCTTACCTTGATAATTAATGCAGGACCCTGATTTTTATGACATGTCACCTTCATTTATATTTTTATTATGTATAGTTCTCAAACGTATATAAGCTCTGTTCATGATTCCCTTGTTGGAGTATTAAAGTTTTTGGTCATTTTGGAATCTAAGGTGACATATATTTCCTTTGTTTGCGACATTTATACACATTTTCAGGCCTTTTTTGTATATTAATAACCTAAGCCGTAAAAACTTTGCTTGTAGCCCATAGTACGCTAGTACCTTCTTAAGACCTGAGAGTATATAAACTCCGGTTACTCGTAGGATCTACTAATCTAGCCAATAGCCTCTAAATAATTTAAAATGTATAAAATAATAAATATGACCCCCCCTTCAAAAAAAACACTAAAATATTCAAATAGTAATGTTTTAAGGGCCTTACTTATATCCTAGAAATGATTATATACTGAATATATTGTTGATACCTATAGTACTGTTAGTTAGAGCTGCAGAAAATATATAGATATACAGGCTGTTAGAAAACTCAACGCCCAAATTGCACATATAGTTTGTTTGAACCAAACTAAAGACATCCTTATATACTTACATTTGGCAAAGTAAGCTAATATCATTCGTTTTCAAAGTTTCAGTGTACAGCGCCGGGAGAACAAAGCTGTGCAAGAATGAGTGTACAACAAGTTGCATAGGAACTAGGCACGAGGCACTACACACCTCGACATCTTGGAGCACGGCAGATGATCATACCATAATTAATAGAAAACAACACACCAATCCATATAGAAATGGGAATACGTTCTAAGGGCCATTATTAACTGTCCTACATCATACCAAGTTCCTTAAATGACCACCCCCGACTTCGCCACAGGGCCTCAATCTGAGCAGCAGTGACTGACGCACCCGTTTGAAGCTATCTGGGATAGCTCACACATTTACCGCTGTAATTACGAGTCTTGCTACCAAATCATCCTCACTAACAACTGAGTTATCATGTTAATGCTACATGTTAATGCTTACCGTTACTACATGTGAGGTGTCACGCACCTAGTTACTATGCAACTTGTTGTAAACGCATGCTTACACAGCTTTGCTCCTCCGGTACTGTACGCCGAAACTTTGAAAACAATTTAATGGTATTTGCTTAATTTGCCGAATGTAGATATTTAAGGATTTTGTCTTCCTTTTGATTCAAACAAACTACATGTGCAGTTTGGGCGTTGATTCTCCGAACTTGGTATAATGCTAACAACAGTACTTGTACATAGGTTTGACACCTTAGCTTAATATCATAACTACCTACTGCGTCTTCCCCCCAGCATCTTCACCCCTTTTCACAGTGATGAATTAATTGATGCAGGCTGAGTGTTGTGTCTGTTCTATATTTAAGTTAGTTAATAAGTCGTGTGCTGATATTATCAGTCAGTTCATAAAGTGGACATTAAATACCTCAAATAAAACAACTTGTAACTGGCAAAGAATATACTTTTTTTTTATCGAATGGTGCTTTGTCTATTTCTCAAAATACGACGTTACCCCATTATCAAAGACCTCAACCGAATGCACATTATTTAACTCCCTGGACCTGAACGCATATCTATATCAACTGTCCGGAACCTATTAATAACTTTGTTACACCATCCATCATCTGGAACTCACCTCAGAAGACTTTCTTCACTACTAAGATCAGCGACTTAAGGAGAATCGAAACAGCGTTTCGAACTCCTAGATAAGATCACGCATAACGGGCCCTAAAAAAAAAGGCTCGACCGATTTTTACTGTCTCTAATATAGCAAGGCATATGCAAATATTTATAAGCATGGCAGATGGAGCAATAGCCGAAATTAATTAATTTTTAAAATGTATATAACTATACATTTGAGATACTACAGGGTTGTTCAAAAGGAAGAGTGCAAAATAGAAGGCCTGTAGTGAGAGTGGTGTCAATGCTAACCGAAAAGTAACGGATTAAAGGGAAGGGGAACGGCCTCAATTTCTTGCCACCGCGATGTTCGTCGATACCTGAATACCACCCAACCGGTACGTTGGATCAGCCGTGCTGGACAAGAGGAATTGCCAATATTGCGCTAGCCTCCACGATCACCAAACTTAACAACCTGCGACTTCTTTTTGTGGGGGTACATCAAGGACACAGTGTACGTGCCCTCGTTGCCACCGCAACTGAACGACCTTGAACAACGCATCTCTGCTGGGCCGTACTGGATTACCATCTGTCAGTTCGTTTAAGAATAAAACTGTTTCACTTTTGCACCATTACTTTTGAATAACCCAGTACTTGACCGAAAATATGTTCATTTGAAAGCTAAATGAGTTTGATTAATGTTCGATGTAATGTTTCATCTTTTTTAAAAATTCATACCAAGTGACTCACCGTGATCCGATATTTTAACATAATGGTATTTTATTTAAATTATAAAAAAACTATTGTAAGTAATAATATCTAATAGAATATAATGTGACTTGTGAGTTTCGTTGAAAGGGGTGTATGAATTTTCAAAAGTTTAAAAACCATTAATTGGACTAATATGAATAACCAGACTTTACATTTCAGTAAGTCTTAAGGATGTAGGCTACTATGTTAATACAGAGTTAAGTTAAAATAATATTTACATGGAAATATTTGAACTGATTTTCACAATTGGTTCAACAAATATCAAAACAAGCAAAATTATTGCGACCTAATTATTATATTGGCTAAGTGATGATTAGCATATAAAACAAGTTACGTTTAATAAAATCAATATTTTGTAATGTTAATGTGGAATGCCAGGCCTCCACCGGGGTTCGGATCCCACGTTAAATTGTAGGTCCTCCATTTCATCTCACAATCGCCCTACCATCACACATTAGCGTAAGTGCGTATTAACCGAAAGGGTAGTAAGACGCGGTGCTAATAAAGATAATGTAATGTTATTGAAAGATTATAGCTATTTTTAATGTTAGTTCTAAAATTATTCTAGGCCAATTTCACTAAGTTTACATTTTAGTTCATAAATAACTTTAGATAGACCAATTTATATGGACTAACGTTAACATTACGTAAAAACAATCTGGAATAAAACAAGATTATGGAGAAGAGGAACCTACATTCACACCGAATTGGACCAAAACTCGTTATTTATTTTAAAACCGATAAGCACAGATTCCATGACATGAACAGATGACCAAAATAAAGTAATTTTTTTCATAATATCGTATCAAATTTAAAACCATTACATTCAAACTTGAATGCAATATTTTTAATGTTAAAATGTTGCTGTAAGTCAACCCTGGAGTAAGGGTTGGTTTTCACCTAAATGAAATTATGTAAGTTTACAAAGAAACTTGAGTTAACGACTTTCCGGAGCTTTCTGCATAATGGGCGAGAACGTTCCGCAGAGGTTAATATGTGATACATCACAATTAAAATGTTACTCTGCGAAAACAGTTTCACGAACGAAAATGACATGAGTTGAGTCCCAAAGTTAGACGAAAACTTTTTACAAGAAGATCAATGTAAGTTGTTTCCCGTATAATTTATACTGCAAACTTCAAGGACTTTTTTTCCCCCACCTCCGATTTTTTTTTCTCTTCTTTTAACCACATTTATTATTAAAACCTTCTCTTGGACATACATTTTCGAAAATTTTGAAGTTATAATTATACAAACCCTCATTCTTAGCATTAATATTTTTTTATCCTAGCTCTTGAGAACATAATGCTGAATATTACTTTTGATAGCACATGAATCCACCACTACCTACATAAATCCTATGAAACAGAACCTACAGATCATTTTTCTGAGTTATAGGACTAAACATTTAACAGTAAGAGATAAGCCTGACTGCAGGATAATAATTAAACTTGTTACCTAATACAAATTAATTAAATCGTTTTCCCGCGTTGGCAGGCACTTGTACTAATCGTTAAAGTATTATAGTCCGGTTTTCCGGTAATTAAGAGGTAAGGGTTCAAATACCAGTTGAGTATACAATGGGTATTATTTTACTAAATTCTCACTCCAACGCAAATTTGGGTACATTTCCTATAAAATATATTTTTCTTATCCCTAACCCACTATATTTTGTAGCCTAGTATGACGTGGTGGACAGAATGAAAATAAAATAATGTAGACCTTTTTTAGAAAGTGATTCGCTGATTCCTATTAGCTCCATTAATGTAATGTCAGTGCACCGCTTCTTACTACTTGTCAAGTCTACCGTATATTAATATCCACACAAATAGGGTAAGGATGAGTAATATATAATATATATTTAATTTACCTTCATTTGTAGAGTTACGGTTATGAACGGTTAGCGCACTGGTTTTGAAACCGTAGAGTTAAAATTTTGAGCTGTTTATTTCCCAATGCGATGTGAATATATTTACATTTCCAATGCAATTTTATTTTAATTTATTATTTTAATCTGCCTACAAAACGCTTTCATTTAATTGGTAGGAATGTAAAGATATCAATGGGGAACTATGCCTGTATTTATTCGAGGATAAGATGGAAAACCACTTTCTCAGGGGATAAAAAGAGCCTCTTTGTACTCATCCTGGATTTGAAATCGTATTCTGACCTCCCCGGTCAAAGTTGGCTGAAAAAGTTGAACAAAGTGGTGAGGTGCTAGCTCCACCGGAACTATTTTATTAAAGGGATTGACATTATAGTGTTTATTCATTTGGGGACGTATTTTGTATTTTCATTAATTTATCATCCAATTTCAGAGCCATATAGCTATATCAACACACGAATTAAAAGACAAATTGATTATATAACACACACAAACAGTTTATCACTGCTAGAGGGCAGTGATTTTTTTTTTCATTGCTTTCCTAGTAGTTGAATTCGGGACCCTTATTGCAGTAAAAACATCTGCTACACCCACTATTGGAAGTCTGACTCGTTCTTTTATAGTAGCTGTCAATTTTTTGTACATTTAAGACATGTCTTAGGCATATTTTTTTTAAAACATCACCATTTCTCTCCGAAACCGAGAAGGGGCATTATATATTTTTTATCTACGATTATATTAATCGAACTTGAGACCCTTATTACATTAGAAAAACACGCTATTGACGTGACGGGGCCAATCAAATTGGCATTATTAGTCTCTCTAACACAGATAGTTTATGACAAAACAGCAATTCTTTATGATTCACAATTGTTAAAAAAGAAGTATCCTTCCAAAGAGAGTGACAAATCTACTCGTGGCACTTGTATCTTACAACCTGAGGGCTTTATATTTTCAACTGTGACGTTTTGTAATAGCAGAGACAAAAAGTGACGGGAAATGGAGGTGAGAATTTATCTTTTCCTGGGAAATTGGAAACTGGAAACTGGTGAGTGCAACGACAAGAGAAAGAAAGGAAGGGAAACTTTTGGGGGATAAGGGGTTAAGAAAGAAAGAAATAGTTTGAAGCGGAGAATAAAGATATAAAAGTAGAAGTTCGAGGGTTGGTAAAGGAGGACAGTTGTATTTGAAACGTGATGGAGCAAAAAAGGAACAAAAGGGTTTTAACTTGAAGATTATTTTATTTTATTTTTAGAAACGGCATAGGGAACCAAACAGTAAAGATAGAGTGGGAACATAGTTCTATAAAAAAAAAAAGCCCGGGTGAGAGATACTTTAAAACATAGAAGAATGAGATGATGTGGAAAAAAGGAGTAAAAAAAAAGTGGTTCAAAGAAGAATTGACCACGAGGGAATGAAAAGAGAACGCTGAAGGAAATAGCGCAAGCGAGTGAACATGTCTTGCCCGATTCCAATCTCGCTGCCCTTGTTTCCATCATGGCGACAAATGAGGGAGAGCTTGGGTGATAGTGGCATATATATAGAGAGAGAGAGAGAGTCCACGCGGGAAATTCCTTCATGTAGAAAAACCAAGGGGGACGTTCCCTGCAGCAAGTACAACTCAATTTAGAAGGCGCGCCCTTTTACTCATTGGACCGAACGCGGTTGACTTCTAAGGTTACAAAAGTAGGCTACTCCTACTGGTCTGTAAATAGACTTTCCTCCCCTCAAGAGTGACTGTGGAATCATTTTGGTTCTAGTAATTAACTCTGTAGTAAGAGCTAGAATAATAATTTTAATCATATATTTTGATTTCCGTAATGACATTAAAACCTCGGTGGTAATTATAAACGGTAATTTAACTGGTATAAAGTATCAAAGTCTATAGGCCCTAGTCAAAATACGTGTATTTTAGGGGGGTGTGAAGCTTCGAAACAAATATCAGCTTCAACTTCACTTTGAAAATAAAAAATCTGGCTTTGAAAGTTACGAAGCTTCGCCATTAAAGATATTGACAGCTAAAATACTCAATGTATGGTAAATTATTGCCATATTGAGCTGTAAAAGAAAAAAATATATAAATATATGATAAAAACCTGAAGTAATTGAATTGTAAGTTGTGATAGTAGCTATGTTTATCAGAATAAAATAAAATATAATAAAAGATTGTGCAATAAAACATTTACCATATTATTCCATGGTTATATATATATATATATATATATACCATGGAATAATATGGTAAATGTTTTATTGCACAACAGTATATAGTATTGATCTATATATATATATATATATAGATCAATACTATAATACATTTTTAAAGCAGCAACTTTGAATAATTTCATTGTGTCATTGCTTACGTCACTCAATACACAACAGTTATATTTTAATACTAAGATAAGCCAAACAATTGTTTTTAATAAGTAGAGTGATGACGTTGGTTGCAGATTTGTGTGGGTTTTAAAGGTTTATTTACTAAAGTACCAATGTATGTATGTAACGTGCTGGCTTGTACTTAGTGACGTCACCAGGTCAGCTAATCACATGTATCGATCCATCTATTATATTTACATTGTGTATACATAAATATAAAATAATTAAAAAATTATGATCAAATGGGCTTGAACGGATCTTAAATTGATATATATTGTTAAGGGTATCATATTCAAGCTTTATCTCAATCTGTATCTTTCTAGTTTTATATTCTGAAAATTGAAAAATGACATCTGGACACGGGAATCGAACCCGGGACCTTTGGCTTTGTACGTCAATGCTCTAACCATTGAACTATCCAGGATTCGTCCCGTGCTCAGTATCATTCCTCACTCATATTTTAAGGCAGTCTATGATGGACGTGCGGAAATCGTCGGCTACAAGTATGTGACTCGGTAGTTGGCTTATTTCTGCCATTTGTACAATTATTAAAATTGTACGGGATTTCATATTAAGAATCAAATAGCCAAAGTCTATTATTTATGCTTTTAGTGAGGATTACTCCATCTAGATATCATATTCTGAAAATTGAAAATGACACCTGGACACGGGAGTCGAACCCGGGACCTTTAGCTTAGTACGATTTCCACACGTCCATCATAGGCTCTGCCTTAAAATATGAGTGAAGAATGATCCTGAGCACGAGACGAATCCTGGATAGCTCAGTGGTCAGAGCATTGACGTACCAAGTCAAAGTTCCCGTGTTCGATTCCCGTGTCCAGGTGTCATTTTTCAATTTTCAGAATATGATATCTAGATGGAGTATTCCTCACTAAAAGCATAAATAATAGCTTTGGCTCTATGATTCCTTCTAGTTTTAGAATGTGCTTAGAAATTGTTTTGATTAAATTATTTATAATTGTAATACACCATATTATAATTTAACGAATTAAATATTTGTTAACTTTTTCTGGACGATTTTGTACATTACGTTCAAGAATTAGATGTCATTCAAGGTCAGACAATTATCATGAAAACCTGCTTTGGTGGCTGCATGGTCTAGGGCGCTAATCTTGCAGTAGACTAGAATGCCGATAGTGGTGAGATCTAGGTTCGAATCAGGGTTGGGTGTACTGAAGTTGATTTTTCAAAATTACTTTCCACTCTCCCTCTACGCAAATGTGGGTACACTTTTTCTAACTATATTCTTCCTAATCCCGAAAAAAGATTATCGTAATTGGTACATAAGCATATAACCCGGTCATTTATTAAGTCATGGTGCAAAGAAAATATCGTGAAGCATAAACGAAGTAGATATAATTTTAGTAATTGTAAACTCATGTTATGTTGTGTTAATTTTTACTAATCAACTATTTCCACTTGTTAATATACATTTAGTTGTTTTAATCTCACAATATAAATTTATTCTGAGTAGATACTATTTTAACTAATGTGTACATTCACATCTACAATATTATTTGTTTGTGGGTTTAGACTAAATATTGATATTACAAACACACATCCCTATTTTTTTTAAATAAATATAAATGTATTTAACTATTTAGGTTAGCCAAATTATTTTTAAAACGTCAATATACTTGATTTAAATTTCCGAAGAGAGTATTTTTCATTAAAACTCCATGGTTGTATTTATTTGTTCCAGGAAATGGTTGGGTGGCTTGGAAGAACGATTCATTTCCAAGCAAATACGTGGAGATGATCTTCGAGTTCGATCAAATTCGAAATTTTACAGCAGTACACATATTCACCAACAACCTATTTGCCAAAAATGTGCAGGTATGTGGCAATTTATTTTTTAAATATTTAAAATATTTATCAATTGAATATTTAGATAATCGTGTCTGAATTTCTTAAGATTAACTATTTTTATTAATTATGAAAAATAATAATTTTCGAAATAGTTATTCTTTTTAATCATCAATAATCTAAACTCCCCTATAAAAAATAAAGAGTTCTTCAAAAATCAACTAATTTTTTATAATTAGAACAGAAGACCGGAATGCCTTATATAGTGAGTTATTAATTATGCTATACATTTTATTATAATATTAATTCTGGTAAATATATATAATTATATAATTCATAATTCAATTTTTGGTTCATATCATCCCGAATTTTAGAGAAACTTATCGTTAAATCATGATTAAGTACTTTTAAAGTTACTTAGAAAAACATGTTCATCTGTGGAAATAATTAGCAATTATTATCGAACACACAAAAGACGAATATTTATATATGGATTTATATTCCTCTGAACTACTTCGCAAATTTTTTCGTTGTTTTTTATAACACTAGTAATCGTCTACATCGCACATATAATTTTTTAGCTTTCCAAATAAAGTAATATATATTCTATCTTAATTTACATATAATTAATAGTTCATATAACATTGTTATCTAAATTTACAAGAATATACACAAACTTTAATGATAAAGTATAAATTCCATGTAATTTATGATTTAAATTTGCGTTAGAGTGAACGTTCTAAACATGTTGAGTTAATTCCTCATATTATTCTCCAAAGTTAATTTGAGCAAATATCTCCCATTAACATACAATTCAAATCATATTTCATTTTAATTGGAGGTAGAAGTGCCGGTCAATGGTGCGAAATGTCACTTCAAGTCCATTACCGGTAAATGAGTTTAGTTTTTTTTATGTTAATTTCCTTGATGTTTCAATAGCCAATCATTTCACTAGTGCATGGTATTGTAAAAACCTATATTGATACATTATTGTAAATATGTTAATTTTTTATATCATAAAATTGAGTTAAATTACACGTCACTTTTTATCCATATACATTTAAACAAATCAAAACATTCATCATGCAGATTGTTTAGTTTAATAATCAACTTTAAATATTAGTTATATATATTTTAAATGTAATTCTACTAGTATCTAATCAAATCAGTTGATATATTTACTAATATTTTAATATAGCTATTATTTAACATTTATTTTAATCTAATTAATTACGTTACAGACAAAATAAATCTTAATTTGTTAGTATTAAAAATTTCTAGCTGATCTAATGAAACCTATTTAATGCTTACTAAAAGTTAGTAGGAATAGAAATAATTGTTCGAGTGGATAGTGTGAATGTCTCTGATATTGATTGTTATGATAATTAAATATATACAGTTACTTTAAGATGGGGTGCAATAAACGCTATTTAAGGTTATCACTCTGCATTTTTATAAACAAATTAAGTATTATTAAAATAAACACAGTACTGTTCTAGTAGATTTGTAAGGTTTAATCTTTTACATCAAATAATTTCAAAAAAGTTATTCAATATCGACCGAAAGCATAGCGGCAGTTAAACACATTTTGATAAAAAACCAAATTCATGCTCAAAGTCCATAATGAGTATAATAAATGTTCAGAAACAGTTGAGATTACCATGTGTAGAAAAGTATTCTAAACTTATTAAGTGAAGCTATATTTTATTTATCATGTCCGATTTTTTTTTTCCTTTCTAAAAGCTTTGACTTATTTAAAATGGAGATATACAACTGTGTCACTAAAATGAACAAATTAATAAGTGAGACATTACCAAGATTTGTTTATATTTTTATTTTATTTTCATTTAGAGATTGCGACTAAAACTATATGCTTTCCATTCTCATTTTAAGGGAATGCTGGCGCACTTCCGATTAGTATCCATCTCCATCTCTGTGTTATCATATTCGTTAGCTACCCTTAAAATTAGACGTGTCAATAAAAATCGAATTATTTACGGGTGTTTATCTTCACTCGGACCCCTAACAAAACCGGTCAACCCATTTCACTTTGAAGAGGTGTTACCANTTTCTACCCTCAACCCCTCGTTTATTCATACACGGGTCGTATTTTCATAAAGTACGGACAGTTTGAAGGGTGGAACGCCTCTGGTAAGATTACAAAAGAAAAACAAATATTCAAACGTTGTTGTGTCAAACAATAAATCCTCTTTTCAATTTGTGTGGCTGGTGAACTTTGGGTCTATCGCTCCTCAATCCGATCCATTCTGTGTTGAGAACCATTTGGATATTCAGGTAGTAAATATAATGCAAGTACCTACAGTTTATTTTGTTTAAATTTGTAAAATAATAGCTTAAGAAAATCCATTTTAATTACGTAAGTTGCTCTTTTGTACACTTAAATACATTGTTTAACATTTATGTAACGCTTGTTTTTTACTTATTTTATACATATTGTTAACTAACTAGCTTTCTGGACCTAAGGTGGTCGCTTCGTTACGAAAGAATTTGCCACACACACGTTCGGCTATAATTAAATATTTAATTCTAAGATTCAATAATTTCATAATATGGCTCACGCCAAAATAAAGTTGAAATATTCCAACGGGGTTCTTTTTCCATATCAAATGCGTAAACATGTTATATTAGCTCATTTTCAACTATTTTTTAAGCATATTTGCGGAGCTATGAGACTATAATTTATGAAAAATGGGCTCTAAATATAACCTTCCTCTAATAAATACAATAAGTTTTTTTTATAGTCTCACAACAGAACATTTTAAGATATCTGGTAAGTAGCAGCGAGATTTTCTCTTTACCTTGAGATAATAATTTTCGTAGTTTTCTTTCCCCTCTTTCTTATTGACATGACGATGAGTGGTTGTATGTGAAGGGCAAGAGGTAGTATGAGATTAGAGAAAATAGCAAAGCAAATCCAGAGAACGACACAGACCATTGTATTTTTACCGTGGTATCTACAACGATTGATACTTTCTTGCTGACCGAGGTGGCCGCCTTAAGGGAATCGAAAATTCATGGCTGCCAGAACATAAGTTTGCCATTCAACCTTACCCTGAGACACCTCCATCATTGATATAACTTAACACCCAACCTCTTACAAATCCATATATACATCATCGTCCCATCCACAACATTCTCTACCAATGGGTCTCGTATCTTCAGGTTTCCCAACTAATAGTGTGTGTACATGCCTGCCCTCACTCATATACGCCACATGACCGACCACCCCACCTTAGCCTGCGTGACTTGATTATTCCTAATATGTTTAGATATTCATACAAACCATGAAGTTTTGCATATTTTTTATTCTATGAAGTGTACACTGACTATTCTACCTATTTTTTGCCACTACATTGACCTGTTTAGTCCCCTTATCACATAAAAGTCGTTGGTCATTTACAGTGGACACTCAGCATCATCACAGCATCTAGCGGTGATAATTTAACACTTTTATAAGATAGGAAGGGTGACACGGCGGTCTAGGGATAAGGTGTCAGACTTCTGTGCTGGGGGTCTGGGGTTCAATCCTCGGTCCTGGCACAGATTTATCTGATTGCCAAACCCTTCCTTCACCTCTGACAAGAAGTGTATTAATCACAACTTGTGAATGTGTGGAATGCCAGGCCTCCACCGTGGTTCGGATTACACGTTAAACTGGAGGTCCTCCATTTCATCTCATCATCACCTTCCCATTGCACATTTGCGTAAGTGCGTGTAACCCGAATGGGTAGTAAGACGCGGTGCTAATTATAATAATAATATAATATAGGACGCAAAATAAAAGCTCTACTGCAGCTATCATTGTTGTGCGAATATTAGTGAAAGCTAAATGTTTAGTCGCTTTAATGGGCACGCGTACATTTATGCCTATATATAAATATAATTTATTTTTTAACTTTTTTATTTTATGGTCCAACATTATATACATATGTGCCTGTATTTAGTCTAGTTGTTCACTCAACGGCATACGTAATAATTACTGTACATTCAATTCCAAACCACCCTGAGGCGCTTCAATATTCTTTTAAAACTAGATCTATTTTAAATAATTTAATAAAAATTATTTAATCAAGAAGAATAAATATGTTTATTTAATCATACGTAAACTGTGTACTCAAACTCGCCAATTTAGTGGGATTTTTTAGCTTTCATTTAAAGTGCCAGTGTGTTGATATCTGGAGTAAGTTTGGATAAACAGAGTCGTAGTACTGAATGCAAATGTTCGTCTGGGATGTGGTAGCGCTACTTGGATTATATTATCTTCATTCTTGAGAACGTTTGTTCGCAAATGTAGGTGCTACCAAATATATACAAATACATCTTTGCGAATTTTAATATATCTGGTTGCTTATCACGGCTACTCACTCATAAAGACCCACAAGATTTCTCGACTTGTATTAACAATACAAAAATATTCCTCACTCCACTTTTCATTAAAAACGCGACACTCGCTATCTACTTTTCTATGTTTTGGAAGAGATGATCATGATAACTTATAAACAAGTATTTGAAAAACCACGCTGATATTTTCTTTGAGCTTATAGAAACCACGACTAAATACACAAATTCAAACTGGGGATACACCATTACACTGGTTACTTGAATTGGTTGGGAAAGAGGGAAAGGCGTATCATAATCCACTTTTGAATGTGAAAGAAAGAAATTCTGGCCATCTGGTTATAAAATATTGGTTGCGATAGTTCGTTTTACTCTTATAGATAGTCTTAGCACGTGTTACATGAGTAGTATTTTCGATCAGCCATATATATACATCACAAAAATAAATTTTATATTGTCTTTATCGTAAACGAGCCGGAGAAAATCCATTCGTGGACCGTATGTTGGGCACCTTTGCTTTAAGAGAGAAAGGTGACCTGGTGGTCTAGGGGTAGGGTATCGGACCTCTGTGCTGAGGGTCCGGGGTTCAATCCTCGGTCCCGGCACAGATTTATCTGATTGCCAAACCCTTCCTTCACCTCTGACAAGATTTATATTAATCACATCTTGTGAATGTGTGGAATGCCAGGCCTCCACCGTGGTTCGGATCCCACGTTAAACTGTAGGTCCTCCATTTCATCTCACAGTCACCCTACCATTACACATTAGCGTAAGTGCGTATAACCCGAACGGGTAGTAAGACGCGGTGCTAATAATAATGCAAGAGAGAACCACCTACATACAAACCGGTCCCGTGGTATAATGGTCAGTGCACCTGGCTACAAACTTAGGGTCCTCGGTTAGATTCCCGACTGGTACCATGTATATTTTTCCCGGAAGGGGGATTATCCCAACAGTCACGAAGGTTTTGGTTAATTAGCCATAAGTTAAGTTAAAGGTCAATCTGTCCCAAGTTGTCCCTCCCTCTACTGTGGGTATTTGCGAGTTTGTGAGTAAACAATTCCACATTGATCCCACAAGAAGTAACAGCTGGTATACCATTAAAATAATGATACGAACAAGTTGGAGAGTAAGTAAATAGTATAATGATGGTTCTAGCCTCACGGATTGTTTGTCCAACTTATTCAAGAAGCCAGAATTTTATTTTTATTTACTATGCTTTAGTTATTTTTACTCAACATCCACTCCCCTCTCTAGATTAACTATGGTCACAGTTACTTAAAATATATTTTTCTAATTACATACATCTTGTGTTACATATTTTACGATCCTGATAGCTGATGATGGCGGTACAGCATATTAGAAACCAATATATTTATATTAGGTATATATTGATTGTATCATTATACTTTTGAATTTGGGTATTTAACGTTCAATTTCTGGACCTATCGATAATATCAGCAAACGACTTTCAAACTAATTGTATTCTAAAACGGACACACAGCCCAGTTATTCATCACTGTGTGAAAAGGAAAGCCCCATTTATACCAATGATAAATTATGTTGACGTATCGGGAATAGAACCTGTAACTCTTAGTTCAGTAAACTGATGTGCAATCAGGTGAGCTGAGATGCCACCTAAATATTCGTAATATTTTTTGTGTTTTGTTCCTATTCCGTTCACTAGAACGGAACCAACCAAAGAGCTCCAACTTTATAAAAAAAATTCAGTACACTCGAACTATTTATCGAACGGGATCCCCCAAAATAAATGTATCTAATTGGTTTTTCAGGTTTTCAGCAAAGCGAAAGTGTTCTTCAGTATCGGCGGTCAGTTCTACAACGGTCGACCTCTCTCGTACTCCTACATGCCTGATACAATCTTAGAGAATGCCCGTAACGTGTCCATCCATCTGCATTACCGTGTCGGTCGTTTCGTGAAGATACACCTCTACTTCGCTGCTCGTTGGATCATGGTCAGCGAGGTTCTTTTCGAGTCAGGTGAGACAGTTCAATTTGTAAGAGGTAAATAATAGATTGCTTTTACTTTATTGTTTGCTACGTTGATTACATTCAAGATAGTTAGTTTTTATTTATTTTATTTTTATTTAGCACCGTGTATTACTACCCGCTTGGGCTATACGCCTATGTACTAATTACTATAATGAATTAGGGCTTATAAATGTTGCGTTTAGAAGAGGTGTACTCGCGTTTGCGTGGAGTAAGAGGGGAAAACCCTTCGGAATAACTACCCTCAGTACATACACCCAACAGGGATCATATCCCGATTTCTCGGTCATCGGCAGTCTATTCTATTGCTAGAGTAATGCCTTAGAACATGCGGCCACCGA
Organism: Timema bartmani; assembly: GCA_902151455.1. Classification (NCBI taxonomy): domain Eukaryota; kingdom Metazoa; phylum Arthropoda; class Insecta; order Phasmatodea; family Timematidae; genus Timema; species Timema bartmani. The sequence goes on along the minus strand of CABFWB010000109.1, from coordinate 113,014 downwards.
CGATGGTCGAGCTAGATAGTTTTTTCGGGTGACAATATCCGTTTGCTTAAATTTGTTATTCTAGTATCAAAAAACTAGCTCCTTATCAAATATTTAATTAATATTCTCCTTTTTTGGAAATAAAACTTCTCACTTTTAAATGTATGCTATTTTCAACAGTTTATAAAATAGCTTAAGTTTCCAAGTTAAATAAATATAAAAGAAAACTACTTGATTCAGGATGCAAATAATGGAGCATTTTTAATATCGGTATATACGTTTTTAATATAACTATGACTAAATGTTGTTTAGTTGGTATTGTTAAATTAAATAAGCGGTGTTAGTTTATTCTAAGCTTATCTATCTTGGATTGATCTAGGTAAGGTTGGCTTACGTTAAGTTATGTTAAAATAGCTTGACTTGGGCTAGCTAAGATTGAAATGTAAGCATAGTTGTCTAGCAGAGTAGCATAGTAAACGTGAAAACTATTTGTTTCAACTTCGCTTAGTCTTAGATAGGTGGGTTTTTTTCATCAGAAACTAAGACAATATATAATTTTTATATGTCTGCAAAGTTTTTTGTTACCTTTGCTTACCTGACACTTTTGATTTATTGTATCAAATTTGGTATTTAATAGTAAATAAGAAAATAAATAAATAATTTATATACAACTTTGACAGGTGGGGCAAAAGATTAATGCTCGTTTCGAATTGAATATAGGAACAATAGAACAAATTAATAACACAAAGGCCACTATGAGCAATGTATTATGAACATTAATGACAAAAGGCAAAGAACATGACGATTACGGCATCAATATATGTTGTATACTGTTGACTACAACACCCACTAAAGTAATGTTAGTAGAACTGCTTGGTCACACTACCACACGCCATTAATATCTCTTGTGTATTGTTGGCTGTAACAAGATTTGTGTACTTATTACAATGTATGTGTTGTGTTTACATTAACTTATCCTAAAATATAGACCCAAGATATAGTGCGGATAGCAATCATCCGTGAAACAACGTTTCAATTTGAACATTTTCAATAAAGAGGATACTCGCTTCGGTGGCCGCAATGTCTAACGCGCTACTCTCTCAGTAGCTTAGACTGCCGATGACGGGGAGAACGAGATTCTAATTTTGGTCGGGTGTGAGAGGTTTTTTTTCCAAAATGGTTTTCCATTCTCTCTTCATGCAATTGTGGTTACACTTATTATAAATATAAACCCTATGTTATATCAACTACTCATGTGTTTGTCATTTTCAACGTTTTGAACCTTATTCTTTATTATAATATGAGTAATATATTTTTACTTTGGCTTTCATTGAAATATACAATAATTTATATACTTAAATATTTTATATGTATATACACGGTGTTCGGAAACTCATAGCCCAAACTGCACATATAGTTTGTTTGAACAAAAAGTAGCACAAAATTCCTTTACACCGACATCCGGAAAACTATACTAATACTATTTTATTTTATCCTTGTTCAGCCTATTTGAGTTTCATCACAAATTATATCACAAGTATAATAACTTAATGTGTCCAAAGTTTCAGAGTAAAGCGCTGGGATAGCAAAGTTGTGCAAGCATGCGTGTACAACAAGTTGTATAGGAGTTAGGCGCGTGGCAATGCACACCTCGACATCTTGGAGCGTGGCAGCAGAACATACCACAATTAATAGTAATCAACACACCAATCCATCTACAAATGAGAATACGTCCTAAGGGTCATCATTAACGGTCCTACATCACAGAAAGTGCTTGTCATTATTATATGTGCAGTACCGCGTGCCTAACTCTTATGCAACTTGCTGCACACACATGCTTGAACAGCTTTGCTATCCCGGCGCGTCACGCTGAAATTCTTAATACAATTTAATGATATTAGTATAGGTTTCTGGATATAAGTGAAAAGAGATTTTATATTACTTTTGGTTCAAACAAGTTATATGTGCAGTTTGGGCTATGGGTTTCCGAAAGTCCTGTTTATAATTATATATGTGTGTACCTTTTTATTATTCAAATACGGCCAGTAGTTCAAAAAAAAGAAGATCCTTTTCTCTGAAGTATTTTTTTTACTTGACTTGTTGCTCCATTCATTATCTTGCATCTGTTAGTCTACTTCATGGTTAAGTGTCATCATAAGCTCTTGCGATAAAAAANAAAAAAAAAAAGACACGATACTTCAAGACTAAGCTAAACAAGTTTTTTGTTGTCATGAGTATAGCTTTAACCTTTTGACCTCGCAAAATTTGACTGAGTAAAAAAATATTTAATGAGGTCAGAGAAGGCTGGAAGGATGTTTTAGTGGTGGCAGGTGCAACTCTGTAGTACTTATTTGAAAACTCGGGGAGAATAAGAGACAAAATACTGATAAATAAAGGGAAGGGATACACGAAGATAGAGAAGGATAAAGGAAGAAGTAGGTGGGTGAGTTTAGCGAGTCTTATCATGACTGGAGATTATGAAGAAGACGTTTATTACAAACCACACATTTTCTTTAGCGTGTTTGTTGTTTCCATGGTATATTTTTTGCCCCTAGGTGTTTTGTCTGTGTCCTACCTTGATCCTCCAACCCTTAGCTGTTGAAAGCGTCAGGAGGGTGGTTCCATACACCGGAAATAGTGTGAGGGGGAGGAAGGGTGGAGTGAAGGGTCCTATGTACTAAACTAGATTTTGCTAGCCAGTCGCTGCCCTTACGTGAATAAGGTAACTACATAAATGTATAAACCCATAAAAGCGGTCTTATCACACTCCCCGCACTGTGTTATAAATATATATCCCCGTACACTCACGACAAAGTACAAATTGACACCTCTTCCATTTATTTTTTTATGGGATGAGTTAGAAACGTCAAAAGATTATCTCTGTCCTTTACGGTGACGGAATTGGAAAAGTTTTTATAGTGTTTTGTCAGCCTCACTTGATGAAAGTTTACGAAAGGATTGACCATAGCAACTTCGGAGGGAATGTGAATTGATCCTTTTTTTTTTACGGCGTCACTTTAAGGAAGGTGTAGTATAAAGCAAAGGTGTTTTTTACTTTCTCTCGACCCCTCGGAGAGAGAGGTATTGTGATCGTTAAAATAAATCGGACTTTAGATTTTGATAAATGCCGACGTTTATGATAGCCTGAAACCGAAAAAGCGGTCACCGCGATGCTGTTTAGATGTGTCTCTTTCTTTATCTCAGTCTAAAGCCTAGACAATTTTACTGATTGTGCTAAAACTTAGTATCCAATATTTTTACTGGGCTTCCCCTGATGTATTTTGGAATTAAATAGATTACTATCAAATCAAGATTAGTTTACTGAGGAGCAAAAAAAAAAGAAAAAATCGAGTTGATCCGAATCCAATTAAACGATTTTGATTACATTTTGTATCCTGATATTGTTTAGCAATGAAAATAAAATAAATATTCTAACTTTTTCCATGAAATTAACTTTAAGGGTACTTTAGATGGTCATAATTTCCTATTTTGATCTGATCTCCGCAAATATTTGAAATACGACATAACATATCATTGAAAAGTTGTAATAGTATTCAAAATTTAAACTTTTTATTTGGAATATATTTTTATAAAACCAGTTTTTTCTGAACTATAAGCAAATAAATACATATTTTATAGAGCCCTTATACAATTTAAATTGATTGCTGTTCTTTTTGGTGGACAAAAATGTTCCAGTTGTTCCTCTTTTCTCAATGCTTCAGTTAAAGTGTATATTATTTCATCCATAAACTTTGGTGGAGGGCTTCTACTACAAGTTATATGATCTAGTTTCACACATCTTGAGTTTTTAGTAAATGTCTTAAAATTAAAAGATGAAAGAGTGAGAAAGTTTGTGGTGCACCGTACCAGTTTTACTTTCTCGCTATCTTACAGGCAGAGGTAGGGAGAGAAAGTATTGTGATCGTCAAAATTTATGACCCCCAGAAACAAAAAAAAAGGGGGTTTTTGAATTTCTGTCTGTATGTCTGTCTGTCTGTACCTCGGACTAGAGCCTAAACTATTTTACCGATCAAGCTAAAACTTGGTATATAGGGTTTTCATAGGGTTTCCCCAAGGAGAATTTGGAATTGGATTTCTAACCTTAAAATTAAGGGTAGTTTACTTTAAAAGAGAAAAAATCGATTTACTCAAAATCGGCTCGAACCATTTTAATTTAATTTTATTTATGACATCTATAAATATTCTAAACAAAATGGCTACTCTCAATATTATGGCAAAATAACTTTAAGGGTTCCGGTCTGATGCGTAGATTCTTATTATTCATCATATCTCCATAACTCTTTGAGATATTAAATTACTTATCATTGCAAATATGTAGGTCTATTATAATATAAATCTTTTATTTAAAACACATTTTTATAAAAACAATCAATTTCAAGCCATACNGTAAAGTATAAGACCGTAAATAAATCTAGTCCAAAATGTTGATTTATGTCGACGTCTCATAACTCCCCGAACCCTAAAAAGTATTTTTTGCAATGCCGTCTATTTGTGTGTCTGTTTAACCCTAAAATTAAGAGTAGATTAATAAAAAGCGAAAAGGGAAAAAATCGATTTTGCTCAAAATCGGCTCTAACGATTTTGATTAAAATTCGTATCTAGGTGTTGATTGAGAGTATAAAGCTATTTCCATTTTCCTATGAAAATTAATTTTAGGCTACCTTACAGAAGCGGAAATTTCCGTATATCCGCAACTAATTGAGATACTAAATAACTTATCATTGCAAAATTGTAGTAATATTAGAAAAAAAAAGAACTTTTATTTGAAATATATTTATATAAAACCACTATTGTCTGAGATATTGGCAAATATATTAATACAATTTTGTGAGCTTTAATTGTAGAGAGATACTACTTAAGTCTTGACGCAATAATTCTGTAATGCCATAGAGTAATTAAATTAAAGTAAGTTTCTCAAAGTGTTTGTTGTTTTTCCTCTAACCTTTTAGGATGATCTATCTCTATTTTAGACTAAATAGTAAATATTTACATCTTTTATTGGTCAAAATTTATAAATGAGGAATTGAATAGCAATGTGATGACCTGAAGATGTGAAACACCTAGTAAAATGTTAAAATTTTAACCAGAAATCGAGATTTTAATACGAAGTGTTGACCCTACAAATGAGGACATTCTTTAAAAATAAAATTATAAAATTTAAAACCGGGACTCAAAAAATGTTTTACGTAGGTATAGTGCAATTTATGCTTGAGTTTGCTAGTGTATATTATTTCGTTCCACATATATTACGAGCTTTGAGTAAATATCTCCATTTTTATACAATAGAGCGAGAAAGTCCGTGCGCAGTACCGCACCATTTATTTTTTATTAATACTAAGTTAACGTATAAAACATTCAACGTAATCAGTGTAGTTAAATATGAGTTATATTATACTGGTTCTTCTTCTTGTCGCAACTTACTATGCCAGGGGTATCCGCATTTAATCACACTTGGATGGATGAGAAAGATGTGGCTTAGGGAAAATCCACGCGTATTTGCATAAAAAATAATCACCAGTATATCTACCTGAGATTCAAACCCAGACCTCCCCATCATAATAAAACCATAATGTATGAACCGGAATGTTAGTCCACCTGTTTCTCAATTCTTGTTAAACTAAATTCAATCGTTAGATATGATGTAATTTTGTAAATGTATTTTTAAGGATAACTTAAATTAAGTGAACAGATCTGTTTAGCCATAAAGTCTTTTCATTAAAGATCATTTGAATGTTTAGTATTTAAATCTTTTTTGCTGTAACAAGTAAATCACAGAATATTAAGATATCAATAATTTGGAGAAATATATTCATTATTATTTTTGTTGTTACTTTTTTATAGCAGTGCTTCTTACTACCCATTAGTGTTGTTTTTATTTGTAGATATTTTCTATAATGTCTGTATATTTTTCAGAGGCTTAAGCTATTCTTTCTTAGAGAAATATTTAAAACAAAATATGTTAACTAAGAGCGACAGCATCCGCTTGGATGAAGGCTATAAATATATTCCACTCCACTCCACTACAATTTTAAATAATTCCTCCCGTTTAAGCTATTTATATAATTTTACGAATAAGAAGAGATCATTGATTGAGTTTCAGAACCAGAACATGGTTTTTTGGGTGGGGAATAGCACATTGGGTTTCAAATATTATTAAAAAGTGAGTGTACTTACAAGCTGTTAGTCGTACTTTGCGCTTTAAAATTTAAGTTAAAAAGTTTAAGTTAAAATCTGCATTAAAACTCGATCCTTTAAGATAAAATACTCTCCGTTATAAAAAAAAGTGTTATCATAGAAACACGTAGCTAAATCTGTCCCTGATGAAAAACGTGAACTCCGATTCCGTATAACACCCAGCTTCCGGATACAGCTTGAAAACTTTGGAGCTTTCCAGGGTTATTAGCTCAACATTTAGCTAGATTTTATTTAACACTTCATAAAGAATGAAAGGGTCCTCTTCCGAAAGGTTTGTTGTTTTTTTTACCTTTTCAATTTATGTATAATCAACAAACTACAGCCCAATTTTTATAGAAAAGTGTCTTATCTGAGAGTTAGAAAATCTACTAGATCTCCTACGTCAATTTATTTTGTCTCTTTTGTTAGATAGCTTCAAAACTTTGACTTGGCTTCGAAACAAACATCAGCTTCGACTTCGCTTCGAAACAAATTCTGGCTTCAAAGCTTCATCAGTAAAAATATTGACAGCTAGAATATTCCATTTTTGTTCACATTTAGATATTTTGAGCTGTTTTGTACATTACAATTTAATATTAGTGTGGAAAAAAATCTGAAGGAATTGAATTTTATGATAATAACTTGATTCGTCAGATTAATACGAAATATTACAAACAAATGTACAATAAAACATTTGCCAATAAATTTATAGCATAAAATAATATTAATAGTCTCAATATAATATTTTTTAAGTATAAAATAAAATATTCGAACCTCGATTTGACTTTGAGAATATTTCTTAAATTAGATTCGAATTCGCTTCGAATTGAAAAAATAGACTTCGCACACCCCGATTAGATAGGCTTTTTTACTAATAATGCCTATTAGATAACAATAATAAAATGGTAAAATATTATCAATTTTAACCACAAAAAATATATTATATTTCTATTTTTAAAAGGCTCTTTTTTAAGAAAACTGGTTTGCGGTCGGTGAACATCAAAACATAATTAATACATTTTAATAGCCATTGCACTTATGGCAATGAAACGTTTTATATATTGCATACCTTAAAACATCAAGTAGTTATGTCATTGTTTGACGACCTTGTTTATTATTTACCCACAATCAGGTTCAAAATTCAAGCTAGGTATTTATAGTTATTTAAAAGTATGAAATATGTTAAGTCCCGCTTAGATAAATGTATACTGGCCATAAACTTCATATTATATTGTTTCTTATTTAATCATATTCAAATAAATGAGAATAGAAAATGAATTTATATTTTGCGTAGAAAAAAAATATTTGTTAACTTAAACATAATTCTGATGGTTTAGCGTATAACATGAAAGATAGTAAGACGCAGTGCTTAGAAAATATCTGATTGTTTCCTTTTTTTTATAAGCCTGTGTAAACCTTACTAAGATTCAAATTCAATTCGAAATTTTGATTCTTAGTACTGAAAGATTCGGATTAGATTCGAAATTTTTAAACCAAACAAATCTTGGATTCGGATTCAATGGGCTTAGTTCAAAATTTAAATATAGGCCTATATAATCAATTCATACTTAATAAATTAACATTATCAGATCGCAAACCAGTAACGTGGTGAAATGAATTGAGAGATTAACTTGAGTTGCAGGTCAAATGAATCACGTGTGAGATAATTTTTTGTCACTACAAATATCTTGTAATTTAAAAAAGTAGCTAGCTACCTCTTATTAGATATTAATAAATCTTTAAACTATGATTAAAAAATGTGTGTGAACTTTGGTTGATTTTTCACCTTTTGATATTTATTTATTTGAAAAAAATACTTTTACGTCTAAAACTTTTATCAACATTTTTTGAAGTATTTTATTATTGGATTGTATTATATTTGGTAACATAACATAGAAAAATTTTCAACACTGATTCTGTTTGAAACAATAATATAATAAGCCTAAAATAAATTATTCGATTTGGACTAGAACTTATTTTTAAAATAAAATATCCGATACACTTTTTTTTAAAGAATTGGATTAGTCTAGGACTTGATTTGATAAAATAAATTTAGCATAGTATTCGATTTGATTCGGATTTTCTTCGACTAAGATAGCCAAAATTCGGATTCGATTTGGAATTGAAAACTATGGATTCACACAGGCTTAATTTATCAACATATTTAATTAATAATTACGCTATGAAAATAATGGTAAAAATTTATATGCATAATTTTTGATAATAGAACATAGCACTCCTCACTAATCGGGTTGTGAAACGTTATTTGGTTTACAAAAAAAAACCTTTGAAAAAAAAATACTAAGTGAAACCTGTGACAACATACTCATATAACATAGGCCTACCCACGTCGGTGGCCACGTAGTCTAACGTGCTACTCTCGTGTAAGACTAGACTGCCGAAGATGGAGAGATTGGGGCTCGATCCCGGTTGGGTGCACAAAAGGTGGTTTTTCCTGAATGGTTTTATACTCTCCCTCCATGGAAATGTGGGTGCAATTCCTCTAAATTAAACCCTCACAATCCCTAACACATTGTTGTAATTATTACATAGGCTTAACGGGTAGTAATACGCGATGCAAAGAAAACTAAAAACTAGCATCTCTAGGGTTTAGGCACAAAATTTAACCCTGGGATATTTGGCACACCAGTTTGAAGACTTTGGTTCAATTAATATTTGTAATTGTACATTTTAATATGGAGATAAAAAACTATTTTGTTTTTCCCAAGGAAAAGAAAAAATAATAGTATAATTTTACTCTAAAAATATTAAATCTGTTTTCCGAGCAAACATAAATTTACAATTTTAAAATATGTAATATGTTGTTACATGCGTGAGCTTTGTTCACAAAACTAGTACCATTATTGTAATAATAATAATAATAATAATAATAAATAAAAATTATGTTTTTTATTGTCTGTGCACAAAACCGGTGGTCTTTACCTTTTTTGTATATTCTAAAATATTTGTTAGCAAGGTAATATTATTTAGTGCTGCTACAGTTAACTGCAAACAGTGTTGCCACAAATGACACCAAAACTCCCTGCCATTATAATGTTGAGGGGTTGAATAATGAATTGTAATAGTTGACAAACTGTTTATAAATATAACCAAAAAAAATCTTGGATGAGTAAATAAATGTCTAGTAGACAAGGTTGCGTTCAGATTCAAATTAGTGTGTTAAAATAATATCTGCTTTAGTATTGCTAGGGTTAGTGTAAATTTCCAATGAAATTTAGGGGAGGAAGAATATGTGTGAACTTACTTTGGGTAAATACGAATTTGGCCTCATGAACTCTTTAGTCGGTATTAATTCGGCACTAAGTCACAATACTGATTCAGCCCCACGAACCAACAAAACTTTCTCTCTCATTTTATACAGACCTAGGATTGTGTTGTGTTTGGTGCTCTGTCATAGGTTAGGCTAGGTTGGGTACACCATGATATTATTGTAACTCATATTGTAAACTGAGAGATAGCGGTTGTCTGATTAAGTTATGATTAATAGTGAAATATATGAACGAGTAAATAATAGCCGGGGCCAAGTTAGTACACCAACATGGGGCCGAACTCAGACCGACAACCTTTTTTAATTGCACCGCGTCTTACTACCCATTTGGGTTGTACACTTATGTACTAATTACTCTAATGGCTTTATGGTTTAGGAAGGTAATATTTGGAGGAATTATATCCGCATTTGCATGACGGGAGAGTGGAAAATCGTGTTGGTAAAACCACCCTCAGTACACCCGACCGTGATTTGAACCACGATCTCCCCACCCTCGGCTGTCCAGTCTACTGTTAGAGTAGCGCGTTATACCATGCGGCCACCGAAGTGGGTAACACGTATCTTCCCAACCACTATTAATGTGGCTAATTTCATATGCAGCCCTTATTGTTAGATCCTAAATAATTATACAAATTACTATACTTTTTTAATTGGTGTAGTACATGTGTTTACAACTAGATTACTGTAATTTTAAAGAAACTTCGACGTCTTCATCTGAACGTCGTAAAATAAACCATCTCTTCTTGCCCGAACTCATGTAACCAGATCTAATGCTATTTATGTTCTGCTACAACTTTTTTGTTACTTTAAAAAGCTTTTTCAAAAACAACAAACGTAAAAGCAAAAAAAAAAAATAAAAGGACACCCTTTTGAAAACTTTTCCTAGTTTTGCGATGTGGGACTAAAAGAGTAAAGGGGTAAGCGTAAAATGAAAATGTGGTTTAGAATTGGATTTTCCTTGGAATGGAATTCTTATTTTCTTAAATTTAATTTTCCCTGACATAAATAATTACGTTCATACCGTGAAATGTATGCTGACATGTAAATGAAACTTTTCATTCAAATTAAATACATTTGGTTTGGTTTAATTACCTTTATTTTTTTTTTCAAGTCTGATATAAGCATCATATTTTCTCATACTATTTCTGTGATATTTATTGTTTCGTATCAAAGTTTGATATTTTGGTTCTTACTTTCTCTCTATCTTACAGGTAGAGAAAGTATGGTGATCGTCAAAAAAATCGAACTCGAGATTTTGATGAATTTTGACGTTTCATGACTTCCTGAATCCGAAAAAGTGGTTTTTGAATTTCCGTCTTTCTGTCTGTCTGTCTGTCTGTCTGTCTGTCTGTACCTCCAACTAGAGCCTAAACTATTTTACCGATTGAGCTGAAACTTGATATCTAGGGTTTTCATAGGGTTGCCCCGAGGGGTTTTTGGAATTGGATATCTACCCCTAAAATTAAGGGTAGTTTACTGAAGGGAAAAAAGAGAAAAAGTCGATTTTCTCAAAATCGGCTCTAACGATTTTGATTAAATTTCATTTATGAACATTAATAAATATTCCAAACAAAATGGCTACTCTCAATATTTCGGCAAAATGGCTTTAAGGGCTCCGGTCTGATGCGTAAATTAACATTTTTTATAATAGCTCCGAAACTATTTGAGATATGAAATTACTTAGCATTACAAATATGTATATATATTTATAATACAAATATTTTATTCGAAACATATTTTTATAAAATCAATAATTTTCAATCTATACGCAATTATATATATATTTTTAGCTTTTTGGACATTAAAGCTTAAGTATTGCGATCGTAAAAAAAACTAACCTGAAATGTTGATGGATTTCGACGTCTCATGACCCCCCGAACCCTAAAAAATAGTCTTTGCAATGCCGTCTGTCTGTGTGTCTATTAAAACTTAAAATTAAGGGTAGTTTACTGAAGGGCAAAAAGAGAAAAAGTCGATTTTCTCAAAATCGGCTCTAACGATTTTGATTAAATTTCATTTATGAACATTAATAAATATTCCAAACAAAATGGCTACTCTCAATATTTCGGCAAAATGGCTTTAAGGGCTCCGGTCTGATGCGTAAATTAACATTTTTTATAATAGCTCCGAAACTATTTGAGATATGAAATTACTTAGCATTACAAATATGTATATATATTTATAATACAAATATTTTATTCGAAACATATTTTTATAAAATCAATAATTTTCAATCTATACGCAATTATATATATATTTTTAACTTTTTGGACATTAAAGCTTAAGTATTGCGATCGTAAAAAAAACTAACCTGAAATGTTGATGGATGTCGACGTCTCATGACCCCCCGAACCCTAAAAAATAGTCTTTGCAATGCCGTCTGTCTGTGTGTCTATTAAAACTTAAAATTAAGGGTAGTTTACTGAAGGGCAAAAAGAGAAAAAGTCGATTTTCTCAAAATCGGCTCTAACGATTTTGATTAAATTTCATTTATAAACATTAATAAATATTCCAAACAAAATGGCTACCCTCAATATTTCGGCAAAATGGCTTTAAGGGCTCCGGTCTGATGCGTCAATTAACATTTTTTATAATAGCTCCGAAACTATTTGAGATATGAAATTACTTAGCATTACAAATATGTATATATATTTATAATACAGATATTTTATCCGAAACATATTTTTATAAAATCAATAACTTTCAATCTATACGCAATTATATGAATTTTTTTAACTTTTTGGACATTAAAGTTTAAGTATTGCGACCGTAAAAAAAAACTAACCTGAAATGTTGATGGATGTCGACGTCTCATGACCCCCCGAACCCTAAAAAATAGTCTTTGCAATGCCGTCTGTCTGTGTGTCTATAAAAACTTAAAATTAAGGGTAGTTTACTGAAGGGCGAAAAGAGAAAAATTTGGTTTTCTCAAAATCTGCTCAAACGATTTTGATTAAAATTCGTATCTAGGCGTTGATTAAGATTATAAATAAACTGGCTATTTTCATTTTCCTATGAAAATGATTTTTAGGGTACTTTACAGAAGCGTTAATTTCCGTATCTCCACAACTATTTGAGAAACTAAACAACTTATCATTGCAAAATTGTAGGACTATTAGAAATAAAAAACTTTTATTTGACATATATTTTTATAAAAGCAACAGTTTCTGAGATATTTGCAAATATATTAATACAATTTTGTGAGCTTTAGTTGTAAACATATACTACTTAAGTCTTAACGCAATAATTCTCCAATGCCATAGAGTAATTAAATATAAGTATCTAAAAAAGTATGTTATTTTTCCTTAAATCTCTTAGGAGAAATGTTTGCATAGCAATGATCTATCTCCATTTTAGACTCAATAGTCAATATTTACATTTTTTATTGGTCAAAATGTATAAATGAATAATTAAATATCAATGCGATGACTTGAAGATCTGCAACACCTTATAAAATGTTAAAATTTTAACCAGAAATCGAAATTTTAATACGAAGTGTTGACCCTTGTGGAAGACATTAAACTGTTTGAAATGCTCTTAGGTGGACAAAGATGCGCCTCTTTTCTCATTGATTATATATCATTGTATATTATTTTATGCGTGTTCTTATGTGGAGTGGTGATGATACAATGTACATTATTCCGTTCAGAAATCTTACGAGTTTATAGAAAGAGAGAGAAAGTCTGTGCGGTATGCCGTACCATTTATTTACTTATAGAATAGATCTATCCATTCCTAATTTTAATGCAGATTAAAATTTCACCTAAATTAAACCATAAGCTCCTTTAAATATAGTCACAATGTTTTATAAGAGAAATACCACCAAGGCACTATGCATATATACGCGGCCTCTATTTAAAAGACAAGTTGTTCGAATCCCTTTCAGGATAAGGTTTTTTAATTATGTGAAAGTATGAGGGTCACTAGTTGTTGGGAGATTTTTTGCGAAGCGTATTTAGCGTTCACTTTCTTAATCGACGGATTATAATAGCAGATTACTTACAAAAAAATTTATTCTATAATATAGAAAACATTCCAATAATCAATTTATCAGTGTGGAATGGGGAAACCCCTAATTTCAACAATTATATAACTTCAAACAATGTCAGAAATCGAACCCAAGACCCTCATTTCAATCACTGATGCCCTATCAACTGATTTAAGGTGTAGGACCGACTCGTTGAGCACTATAAATAAGTACAATAATAAGCTCTGATAACTTTTTGTATGTGTCGAGAGTCTTCAGTTACATTATTTACTATCAATAGTTTTTAACACAAGGAATACTAACGGAATAATCTAAGGAGTATGGATGAAAAAAACTTATTTTATTTGAAGTGTATCGGCGTGTATGGAGGTGTATTAGCGTGGAGAGAGGATGGGGATAGAAATAGTAATAAATTGAATCTGTAAACCAACTTCAATGAACCAAGCTGAGATTCAAACCTAAACTTTTTAGTATCCGTTATTTCAGTCCATTGCAACCCTGATGTATTAAGATTGTCTGACCACCGGATTAAGTAATGATTTTGCATAATCTATATTAATAAAATGAATAATTTGTTGAATTGTCATAAGATTGCGTGGAGGTCTGAAGTTTTAAGAAAAAAAAGTGTGCACCTTGAAGCTAGAATTTAAAAATTTTGACTAAGTATTTTTTTTTTTAATTCGGGTTGGGCTCGTGTCAGTTCAGGATTTAAAGTCGGTAACCTTAAAACTTACACGTACAGTCACTAAACTAAAAACAAAAACATTTATCCCCGGGCATTTCCGGGTACTTAGACTAGTATCTAATAAAGTAACTCTTATATAAATATTAATATTTTTTTTGTATTAAATTATTATTCTCATATTCCACAAACGCAGGTGCTCCAGGTATAATCGAGAACAAAGATAAACTATTGGAAAAGGAAGTTTAGGTTGAACCTGTTATCGCTAAAATATACCAAAGGTGCGGCTTACAATAGGTGATCTAACCCTTCCGCTCGAAGCCATAATTTGAAAGACATTTAGCTATTCAAATTCTATTCTCTTTCACAGATACGTCACGTTCATTCATAAACTTATTTACGTGTCGTGTTCATAGGAGCGAGTGAGAGGCAGGAATTAAATGGCCTTTTGAAACGCTTTAACAGGCAGGCAGGAAGAGAATGTTTGAAAAACACAGTTTGACACTTGGGCATTGTGGGGCAAGGGAAGTTTGGGGATAATCAAATGGGTTTTATAAAAGTTTCCCGTTTGGTTTGTGTCACCTTCCTGGAGTTTCGAAAATATTGTATATTTTATTTTATATTCGCAAGGAAAATGCGTAAATATTCATTTTGATGGAGGAAATAAAATAATGATATTTCACTTTCCTAAAAAGTAAAATTCTTGCTTCATATTGTATACATTTATTTTGTTTTCCTGAAGTTCCTTTGTTTTGTTTTAAGCATGTACATACATTAGATTCAAGTTAGTTTACTAATTTTTTTCCCCTTAATTTATAAAGTTTTTCAATATAAATAACCATAAAAAAAAGTAGGTTCTTGAAATGGTTTAAATTAAAGAAATATATTAAAAGTGTTTTAATGTAAAGCATACTAGAGGGAACTCGATATGTATGATCTACAAATGAATTGTTTGTAGACCAATCCTCATTAAATAATCAAGAATGTTGATATCACAACTCTTAATACTTTGTAAAAAGATACATCTTATCATCTATCTATTTATAGTAATAAAATGAAGAGTTTTTGTGTATGTCATGAGCATTGCATGATATCTATCGTCTAAAATATAAAAAAATTAAACCCTGTGTTTGAAAATGTGTAACTTGAAGCAGGAGTTTTAAAATTTGAATTTGATATTTTTTAATTTGAATAAAAACTATGTTGGAAGATATAAAATGAAGAGATATTTTTTTCTGTCTCTTTGAAGCGAAGAAAACAGTTTCCAGGAGTAACCAAGCAATCCATTGAGTCGTTACCACGGGAAAAGCTGTGTAGTTCCGCTAGTATTTTACAACAGGCTAAGAATGCATTCAATTTCTTACAGTTATTAATTTTCACCATAATGGATACATTTCAATGCGAACAATGGAGACCATTTCCACGAGCGTGTTCAACAGAGCTGCTGCCGCGCGGCTGTTAGCAGCGCTGCTTGACGATACCTTGTTTTAAATGGTTGTGTTTCCACGAGCGTGTTCGGTTGAATTAGCAGCGCTGCTGCCGCGCACGATCGCTTGTCCTCGCGACTAACCGCGTCGTTTCCTAGCATCGCTACCAGTGTAAATACATTAAATTAAATGGTCCTATTTCCACGGGCAGCAGATATACGCTCGACTCTTTCAAAACAGAGCCACGTGTTGTTGTGATAGGCTAACAATTACAGTATTATTTATTACTATAAAATTGCATCCCAACAATCCTTTGAGAGCTTAGATGTGGAAATGTTTATTATCTCCGTTTGAGATTCAAAGTCATCTAAACACAGCAATAAGCAAGAAAAAAACAAGATCATGTGAATCACTGTGCAAAAAGTTTATTCCAAATTCAAGTATTATGTAGACACCTCAAGGAAGAGGGGAGGTCCGTCAATGCTTACGTACTACAAAGAGAGAGAGAGAGAGACAAGAAAGGATTGAGGAGGGTGAATCGACAGTAAATTAGAAAATATATTATAATGCTACAAATTTCTAAATTTTACCAGTTTAATACAATAAATTTAGATTTACAACATAGATACAACTATGTTTATTGTGAATTATTTCGCACCATTAATTTATAGGTCTCGTTAATAACTACCAGCAGTTTATATAATGCATAAAAATCATATTTATTCCTGTTAGATGGAAGGAGGGGAGGGGTACAAAATGTCCAAAAATGTGATGTTATTAATGAAATCTTATAAATAAACATGGGTTTAATATTGGCAACGTGACAGCAGCGCTGTTACGGGCGTTAGCATCGCTGTTAAATACGCTCGTGGGAATAGGCCCTGAGGGAGCAACACAATTTGATAAAAGTTAACAATAATCGTTCATTCTTATACTACAATAATTTTTTCAAAATACTTACACTATTGGCCAAAAATTTGGATGAAAGTGTGACTTGATACCTTTTTTCTTCACCAAGTATTTTGGCTCCTACCACCCGTCCTGGATATCCGCATATTAATATTATAAGGGTGGGAGTAAAGAATATTTAATTTAAAGCTGGGGGCGGACAACCCGGTCGTCAATCGCCACATGCGGTGAATTGGTCATAAAAAATGTTGCGAATTTGAGTTTAGCAGCTCTCACAGTAAAATAAACACTTTCCTGACGGCGTTTGCTGGTTGTAGCTTGATATTTCCTGCAAATTATCAGCTTTCTGAATGAGTTATTGACGCCATCAAATATTCCTCTCTACTCCCTTTTCCAACACATCGTTTCATCTCTGCCTTCAGACAAAAGAATGGTCAAAATTCGTATTAAATTTTCTTAGATTTTCAAATTGAATAATTTATAGAATTTGCGTCCAAGCCTTGGTAGTAAGAGTGTGCATGTCTTGAATAAACTTGTTCAAATTGTGTGTGTTGCTTTAAATGCTCCAGTGAACAACCTAATTTCTCAATTTTTACACACACCGTGGCTATATTTATAGATATGTTGCCCACCTTTGATTTAGAGGTTATGAACCTGCATTCGTGGTGAGGGTGAACTGGAAACAATTTACGAGATAATTACCTTAGTGCAACTGTGCTGGATTTGAAGCCTGACCTACCTACACCAGCACATCAGACAAGATGAGAGAACATTTTTATGCGCTCGCCCATTTGAGTGGGTAGTAGGCCTATAGATACGTTGAGATACCTCTTGAACCAATAATAATAATAATAATAATAATACGAGTCATACCCAAGAAAAAAGACGCTTAAATCAACTTAATTCCTAGGGCAAATCACGAGATCTGTAGAGTTTCGGATCGAGGGTAGCAGGGGTTATTGCCCCCTCCTGCATGTAAAATAATAAAAGATATTCAAACCAATACCTAATGTTGTGAAGAATGACTAACACCTCTCTTTGCCTATATCCTAGACCTACATGACCTAATCAATAACTCCTTCAACTTAGCTCTAGTGTGCAGAAAACTCAGTGGCCTGAAACTAAAGCTCTCTAGAAAGTTTAGTGGGCCTATGATAATTAATTATATGTATTAAAAATGTTAAAAGCTTTTTTTCTAATAAAACCTACTTATTTTTAGCACCGCGTCTTACTACTTATTCGGTTAGTACGCTTATATACTAACTCGCTTTGCTCGTTAGGGGGCTCCACCCCCAAACCTCCTGTGACTTTTCTTTGCAAGTGGATGTAAACTAAAGTCATTCCAGCGTTGTTTCGAACGTATTGTATTGTATTGTATTGTATTTTTCACACTTTATTTTAGTTTCTCCATATTTATAGGGCAACTAGAATCATCATATTTGGCACACTTATGGCAATTGGATTTGCCAATATGCCTGCCAAATTTTATGATTCTAGCTGTCCCATAAGTGTGTCAGAAAATTTTAAAAAGGGGTGAAAAATGTGCAAAATTTACTTAAAATCAAAGAATCTAGCTTTATCTAAGGTATAACCGATGGAGACACGACCAAAAGTAATAGGACCAAACTTGTGGATCTCGCCAAATCCGTAGCTGCTGGTGCAATCCGTTTTTTGATAGGTCCTACCGTTTAGCCACAATAGACCTCCAAAGAAAGGTCCACATCGACTTTAAAGTTGCTCCGCCATTTTGAATTTTTTTCGGAGGCTATAAGTTAAAATTTCTAACTTTTTGGAATTTTCCCATTGGTTACAAGCTAGAAGCTATAAGTTTGCCAAATTTCAAGTTTCTAGCTCATCTGGAAGTGGGTAAACATTAATGTCAGTGAGTGAGTGAGTCAGCCATGTGGCTTTATAGTAGTATAATTACGGTAATGGTTTAAGGGATTAGGAAGGCTATATTTATAGAAAGTGCACCCGCATCTACGTATAGAGAGAGTGAAAACCCATTTTGGAAAAACCTCCCGCGATTCGAACCTCGATCTCCCCGTCATCGTCATTAGAGGTCTAGTCTATTGTGAGAGAACCGCGTTAAAGCTTGCGGCCAACATAGAGGTTAAAAAACATAGGTACTTAAATGTTTCAGGCTCGAGTTCGATTTTTTTTTTTTTTGACGATCACAATAATTTCTCTAACTGTAAGATAGCGAGAAAGTGAAAATTGGTTGGGTTCTGTTGAAAGAAATAACTGGTTTTTTTTTTTTATTATGAATTCAACTTTGAATATTTATTGAAATTTGAAATGATCCTTGATGTACAATCTTGAGTTGTATTTATTTTTAACATGAACATTATTTTGTCGGGAATCATTATACTAAGGAATCTCTTTACGTGTTAACTATAGACGAACTTTTCAATCTTGTCTCATAGTTCTCTTATTAAGTATTTTGACTTGGCGCTTATCCTAAGTTCACGTCAGTCTTGAGAATTGGAGCGCCCCCCGGAGCACCTTGGTCTGAAGTAAATGAGTAACTTGTAGTTTCCTGGCGCAGATTCCTTCGTCGTTACCTTCCTCATCTCCTTCAATCTGATGAAGTGAAAACCAATTTCCGCCTGTCTTGGAAATTAATTTCATCCTCTTTACTTTAATCTTCAATTAAGAGGTCTTATTTAGATTTTTTATTTTTTTATCACCATGGTGTGTCATTTGAGTAGTCAATTTAAAAAAAAAGTCAAATTCATTCGCCTAAATATGTGTGTCTCAAGGTGTTTTCTTGGGGTTTTTTTGTATTCAAAATTAAATGTTATACAATTTATTTAATTATATTGTTTTTATGTTATAATATATATTCATTTATAACATATCAAAATAGTTTAAAAGATTTTTCATTCTTAATTTTAATATGCACAGAGTCCGACACCTTAGGTCGGTCGGTTGCGTGTCTTGTCTAGTGAGTCAAAGGTCCCAGATTCGATTCCCGGCATAGCTGAAAAATGTATTATTGGTGAAATGTGGGTTTACCCTTTCACAGTTATGAATAATGGCTAGGGGCTGGGTGCTGTGTCTGTTCTAGATTTAAGTTAGTTCATACGCCGTGTGCTTATATAATCAGTCGGTTCAGAAAGTGGACGTTAGACTCCTCAATTAGATGAAAATACGCACTGTGTCTTACTCCCCTTCCGAGCTATAGGCCTATAAAAACTAATATGGCGGGCATGGGTAAGATAGAATTTAGTGGAAGCGTACCAATATTGTTTTGAGGGGAGAGTAGAAAACCATTTGTGAAAAAAAAACACTCTCTTTACACGTTACAGAGATTTAAACACCGACCTCCTCGTCGTAGGCGATAGTATATTGCAATATAGTATCCGTAGTTCATTCAATCACTGATGCGTGCATCTGCAATATTACAATTTATTTTTTCATCTTACAAATTAAATACTTTTACTATTATTTTAATTTTAATGGGTTGACTTTGAAGATTTAAAATTAATAAAGTATATGTTATAGACTAGCAACAAATAGGTCAATAAAAAATAATGTTCATTTCTTGCTTCTGTGAAGAGAATTTTATAGTGGTTTATCAAAAGTCTGGAAGACACTGATTCGATTCCGGGTGATATCGACGAATAAATTTACTATTTGTACATAGAAATATTCTACGATCATAGTACGTATCTAATATAAAGGCCTGGGTGTGTAATATTAGGCAGTTCTTAGATTAAATTAGTTTGAAAACTGAGTGATGATTATAGAACATTTGTTTAGAGTATGCACGTCAAATACTACTTTGTAGAACAGATAGTATCTAATAATATGTACACACCTGTAAAACAGGAAGAATCCAGACATTAAGGAAAATTGGTCTAACAGGAGTTTTTTTAGAAATAATTGGAGTTCTCAGATATGTTTATAATTTTTTTTCTAAATACTGGAATATACTCAAAATCTAAGATAAAAGCTGGTTTATTAAAAAAAACAGTGTGTTTGTAGGGATTTATATAGTTGTAATAAGTAACCGTCAATTATTGTACTTTTAGTAGGACACATTTGATCAACCTATTCACTTCTACTTTTGTTTATTCATTTATTATATAACTATAAGATTTATATCAGCCAGACAGTTCCTGATAAACATGTGCATTGCTACTTGTGGACATTCCTTCATTATATGAACAAAGAGTCTTAACACTAATGACAGTATTAGCAAGACAGTTCCTTTTCAACGTGTTCATTGTTACTTATGACCATCCCTCTACAAGATGAGCCTGGTAGCCTGCAAGTGAAACCACTTGGTAAATCGAGCCGGTTGAAGTGGTGTGGGATCATATCCTATTGGCTCGAAGGTGTACGGTGACAAAGCGTGCCAGAAACGAGATGACGACACGAGATACGTCACGACGCCACCCTCTCGACATCCTCACCACACTAGCATACAAAAAGAGGTGAGGGGTGGAGGTTCTTCAAGGTAATACGGTCACCGTGCACTTGACAAAACTTGAGAGATGACCTTACTAAGTAGTCCATGCTTCTTTCATACCATTCAACATTCCACTTTTATAAAACTCAAATGACCATTTTTTTTTTAATGACACCACTACCTACATCAGGATAAAGAGATCAAAGGATTGTTTAATTTTTACCAATTTTGGATACATATTTTAGACATGTAGTATGCATGTTAGTATAATTTTAAACAATCAAATTAATTTGCGATTACCTTGCAAAATTTTAATATCTTTTGTTCCATTTGTGATAGAATTTTATGAATTAAGAACATGGATAATTAATAAAATATTAGTAAATAGTAAATACGGTATAAACTAATTTATATTTTTAGCTATAGTAAATAAATATTACATGAACTTGCTTCATATAACCATCGCAATATATTTATACTAGTAAATTAATCACTTACGACGGCAATTTGTAAGATATCATTTTTAATAAACAAAAGAAATTCTACTTTACCTGCCGTTGCAATAAACAAGATTTAATATTAGATAAGGCTAAGAATCATAGTCTGCTCACGATATATTTTACCTTTTTAACCTTTTAAATAAAATTGTTATATTTACACTCGCCTCACAATTAGGTATTTACCGATTGTATAAGTGTTTCCAATTGATGTATCTCGTCAAAATGACAAAACATATTTTATAAGCGGATGGGTATGGAACGATTTTTAAGTTATTTATCTGAGGTTCTTAACGTGCACTTTCGGAACCGACTAAATTATATCAGCACACAAGAATTTATTTGAGTGAGAACGAAAGAGCCTACCAATTTTGCCGGGAAAGGTATTTTAAGATACCTTCCATGGTTCTTTTGCATGCCATAATCGACATGGGACCGATGGATTTACTTCCCCTCCGAAGGAAGTTGTACTACGGATTTTTATCACTCAAGAATATCCGTAGACCCTGGCCGAGTCTAAACCCACAAACTTTGGGTCTATAGGTGAGCACTTTCCCCACAAGACCACAGAGTTTGACTGTTTTTTTTTAAGTTCCTTTTCAACTGTCTGTAAGATCTCAAGTCACTCTAAACAGACTATACCAACAGGAGGAAGTCAGTTTTTCAAGGGTATTGAAAATGTTTGTAGTCACAAGAGGAACTAGATTTCCAATACTACCCAGACGCAGCCCTCCAGCTTTTCCTAATCTTTCCCAATACTTTGTTAAAGCCGGAAGCACTCTAACTCACTCAACCCTCCAAAACAATGCTACCAAAAAACCTCAACATCCCTTCACCCATTTCCAATAAGAGCTCATTCAGACAGACCCACGTTGTTTATGTTTGTCCTTGGTTGAGGTTTGATCGTCTTGCTCTAGGGCTGAAAAACAAAAAGGGTTGTTAATTAAATAAATCGGTGCATAGAACTGATTTGAGTTTTATACATTTTGTTTCTTCAATTTAGGGTGAACATAAACGAAACCAGTTTTAATTGTATTCCCTATTTTATTTTGTATCCATACAAGATAATTTTAAGACCCCATTGGTGTACTCACAGTCTAAGGCGTTAGGCCCCTACTACACTTATTGTCATTGACGAAGAGGTTGGGCTTGATTCAGCCGTATGAATCTACTCGAGAGGGTTTTCCTCGTGTTATTTATGATTAAGGTTTATCTATACTATCGTCACAATTATCAATGTCTCTTAAATTGTCAATAGTATTGCAATGAACTTACAAACCAAAATAAATCCAAGCATACGATTCTTGAAATACATTGTCTATATATCTATGCATACCATAAATAAATTAATTAAAATACGTACATGGAGTACATGTAATAATGATAAAAAATATTTTTAATTAACTATTAATTTTAAAATACAGCACGGATATCTTATGAGAGACACTTTTTATATACATTGAAGTATTCCGGGTGTTAATATACATAGTAACCCCCTTCAGTGGCTGCATGGTTTAAGGTGTCACCCTCACAGTAGACTATACTACCGATGACTAGGTAGTCGAGGTTCGAATCTTGGTCAGGTGTCTGAGAGAGGGCTTTAATAAAATTGTTTCCACTCTCACTCTCTATCTCTCTCTTCACGCAAATGCATGTACACTTACTCTAAATATAGCCTTCCTAATCCTTAAGACCAACCTAAGAAAAACTTAGTTTAAATAGATTTATAGCATTCACTAAGTCAAGTTAAACTTTAATTTAAAGTTATTACTAAAAATATAGTATGTTGTAAAAAATTAGTATATTTTTTCATTTATCTTTGAAGTTCTAATAGTTTGTTTTTTTCTATTTCATTAGCTCTCTGTGGTCTCGTTAAAAATACACACAAGCACATTTTTTAGATAAACGTTTGTTTTTTAAATGAAACTCCCTCTAAAAAAAAAGAAAAAAGAATGATAAATAATTGACCACATTTTAGAGAGAATGTCCATTTAAAAAAAACACACTGGCTGATTTTTTATTTATTTTTTTAGATTAAAATCTTTAATCTAGTAAGCAAGCATGGCATGGTACATTACATAGAGTGAAATTTTATGACATGTATTAAAGCGCAAATTTGAAAGCAAAGGAAATAAAGGGTAAAGGGCTTGTAGAGGGGCTGGTTGCGGTAAGGGGTATTTAGTCACGTGATATTGTGTGCCGTTGTATCTTGTAGGACTTTAGTAAAACGAATGAAACCTCTCCATCAATGTCATATGTTGTTACCAAATAAACATTTCACATATTGTTGAGTTGACTACACGTAAAGAAATATTACAAATGAAACTTTTGTCGATTGTTAAACATCTCACCATGTGATTAACAATTGCTACGGTATGTAAGGTGCATTGGGTTTTTCCGCTGTTCATTAATACACAATAAGGTTATAAAAATACATTAATTACGCTGTTGGAATATAGATAATAAAGTTCCAAGTTAAGAGTAATTGTACCCAAATTAGCTTTGCGGTAGGGTTATAAAAAATTTCAAGAGAGTTTACTCTCAATACACTTGACCAGAATTTGAACCGGCAATCCGTTCTAATAAGATGCGTTATACCGATCATTCATCATTGCGGGTCGCAAAGCTTTTTTTATGTACTAATTACGTTAATGGTTTTAGGGATTAGGATGGTTATATTTATAAGAAGTGTCATGTGGGTTCTATAATTTAATGACAACTTATTATCTTCATTTAAAAGTTTGTTAGATAATGCCACTATGCTCATAACAGATATTCAGGGACTGTTGATATCACCATGTGAAGAAAATTAAACTGAATGTTTGTAGTGGAGCAATATTTTTATTTATGTAGGACAAAAACAGTTTTGCCATAAAAACTGCAAAAAAACACTGGTCTTTTCTCGCGTATCCTTCCCGCCTTAACTGCAAGCTTTAAATTAGTGTGTCTGCGTGGAAAAAAAAAAAAGCTCAAAGCTAAGTGCACAGATGGGGTCTAAAGCTTCATCCCAATCAAGTAGGTCTAAGTTTACTAGTGACGAAGAGGTTAGTGTTCAAATCCTGGCCTAGTGTCTTGAGGATGGATTTCTTATCAAACGTTTTCTATTCTCCCTTGGCAAAAATTATGGTATATTTCCTCCAGGCAGTCACATACCTGTCATATCCCTACCATTTTAGTGTAAATAATCGGATAGCACGAACGAGATGGACTAAAAAACTGGAATTAATGTATTTTATGTAAATATGTTACCTGACACAAAGTTAACAACATTGTTTCAATGGTATATTTGTTTATATCCTCTTGAAACTTGAAAGATCCTGTCATTAAATATATGAGTTTTAATGTTAGAATCTTTAAATGTTTATTTGTAAACATCTGTGTTTCGTCAAATCAAATCTGTTTAAATTGTTTTAGAGCCGTGATTTATTGTTTTCTGGTGAGTACACGCCTTTTATTCGTTCCTTGAGTGTCGTGGAGAGGAAATCCGCTCAGTTGCGTGTTGAACTGGTCCGAAGCGCCAAACGTAATGGAAAGACGATAAGGCAAAGGTTTGGACCTACCTGCGTGTGTGGAGAGCCTTCGAATGTACAGTAGCTACCATAGCGTTAACACAGGCTGGTAGTAGAATACAGTATCATAGGAGTATATAGCAAGCTTTACAATGTACAATAGCTACCATAGCGTTAACACAGGCTGGTAGAATACTGTATCATAGGAGTATATAGCAAGCTTTACAATTGTACAGTGGCTACCATAGCGCTAACACAGGCTGGTAGAATACAGTATCATAGGAGTATATAGCAAGCTTTACAATGTACAATAGCTACCATTGCGTTAACACGGGCTGGTAGTAGAATACAGTCTCATAGGAGTGTATGGCAAGTTTGAAATGTAAAACAGCTACCATAACGTTGACAAAGGCCAGTTTCAGCTGATTGCATGGCAAGGCAATTCACATTTTGAAATAATGTTTAATTTAACTCGATAAGTCTAAACATAATATTACAATAACTTATTTAAATACGCAATTTTAAGCAAAGGGATTTCAAACGCACTACTCTGTAATTTTCCTTATTGCCATAAATATCATACGAAACAAATGTGTTTTATTTTATCACGGCGTCTTACTACCTGGTTAGATTGTATCCAAAACAAATCTTATGATAGTAAATTCAATCAAAACTAATTTTAAAAAAGTGTTCAAATTTTAAAACCTAATGCATAAAAGAATCACCGCTTCAATTGCCGAATCGTCATACGCGTTACTCTCGTGCTAGACTCGTATGCTGGTGATGGGGAGATCGTGGTTAGAATACCTTTAGGCTTTGCCGAGGGTGGTTTTCTCTAAATGGTTTCCTACTCTCTTTCCACTCAAATGCGGGTAGAGTAGCCTACCTCTAAAATGCTTCATTCCTCATCCCTGCCACCTTAGATTAATTATAATATATGCGGATAGCCTTGGATGTAGTGATAAGAAATTCATTTACACAACCGTAGTTTTAAATTAATAGATTTATCACTCGAGTATTTTCTTCCACCTATCAGATTACTTTGTTTAAGTTATACTTATGTTTTTGGTTCGTGTTTATTGAAAATATGACAAACTACATATTTTCCTACTTGGTGTATAAAGTGTTTTTTCTGTCATGTATATAAATTAAAACATTGCTATGTAAATATTATTTTGAAATAATACTGGAAAACATCTTATTTCCTTCTTTTATTTTACAAACCTAGTACTGGTACGTGTTTGTTTAGTCTTGGTTCAGACCGTACAATCCATGTAAAGGCGTCGCGCGATCCAGCTATACTTTGGATGTCTTGTGGAACAGACTTACTTGAATCAATCACGAAACCTTTTAACTTCCATTTTAGCTCTTTTTTTTATCATGGTTTTATTTTCTTTCGGCAGTAAGACAAAGTTTCAATTATGTTGTTAAAGTTTAGGTCATGAATCAAAACATGTATTTATAATGTAAGGGTTCAAATAATATTTTCACTTTGTCATTTAAAGAAACATGTAGCACACGTCCTTACTAAAATAAATTATTACTAATTTTGATATATAGTAAAAAGTATTTTCATTTTTATTTTAAAAACTTGTATAAAATCTATATAAAAACTGGTTCATTTTACGATGGAATTTATATTCTTTTTAAGCCCAAAATGGTGTTTGTTGAATTTTTTAAAGACTATAATTTGACTTTATCATATATAGAATTTTATATTCGCTAACATTTATGACCTTGATATTATGATATATGTTGACATTATATGTGCACAAGAACTCAAAAATGGGGGTCTCACAATTCTATCTGTCCGTTTCTCTTGGAGCTACAATCAAATTGACTCTTTGAATTTCGTTCAAACTTGATATTTAAATATTAAATGGTAAAATCTCAAGACCAGATCTTGATTTTGATCCTAGCTCTAAAGTTAAGAATAATTTACTCATGACTGATTTATGAAAGTTTGAAATTAGGCTCCAACCATTTTGTTAAAAATTGATATCGATGAAGGGCTTTAAATGGCTGTAAAATTGTTTTATCACAGAAATATTATTTTAAAGGTAGTTTACAGAGAGACGCATTATTTTTAAATTATCTTTAGTGATTTAGTTAAACATTTGTATCGGGAAAGTGTTTTTCATGATTAATAATACATTCTCGTTTTCCTTTAAAAAAAAGATTGAGGGTAGTTTACTGACAATTGAATTTTTAATTATTATAACAGTTTTATTCAATATTGGCAACTATTGTGAGACTGGCGTATCAAGGTAGCTCAACCATCAAAATTTTACTGCACAGTTTAAACAAGTTTTAAATTTTAAATAATAAATAGAGATTATATGGTTTCAAATCATTACGGTTAATGAGCTAGTAGGGGTCAAACTCAATGTAAAGAGAATAGAAAAGTAGCACCACTTGAAGGGATTTGATTAGATCATTTCTTACGTCACCCAGTAAACATAAGTTATATTTTAATACTAAAACAGTCTAACAAATAATTTTATTTAATTAGTAGAGTAATGACGTTACGTGGACATTGGTTTGGATTTTAAACGCTTATTTATTATTTAAGGTTAAAAAATGTGTCCTGATTTTTAACAACTTAATTTGTCTTCCATATAGCTTTGTATATATATGAAACTTACCAGCTTGTGTACTGAGGGAAGTCACACGCTCAGCCAATCAGATGTCTTTCTTTATCTGGCGTTACCTTCTATTCTTTTTACATTGGTCAACCTTGCTATTTTACGCTTTGTTTTTGCGTACCAATATTAAGGTAAAGTAATTACTGTTTGGGGATGAAATTTATTATAACTAGACAATTATAAGAGGTTTACTGAATGAAATATTTTAATTTATTATTATAGGAACTATTAATATTTCATTTAAATATTTATAATATTAAAATAAATGATATTTCACTGAAATATTAAAAATATTATTATTATTATTTAGCACCGCATTTTACTATCCATTCGGCTTATACGCTTAAGTACTAATTACGCTAATGGATTAGGAATTGGGAAGGTTGAATAGAGGAAGTGAACCCGCACTTGCGTGGAGGGAGAGTGGAAAACAATTTAGGAAAAACCACCCCCAGTTCACCCGACCGAGATTCGAACCTCGATCTCCCCATCCTCGGCAGTCGGGCTCAACACGACTAGCGCGTTAGCCAACTACACCGAGGCGGGTGACTTTAAAATACTAGAATTAGTATGTATAATAATATAAAGAATTGTTTGTGTGCGATGCCCAGCCAAATCTACGGCACGAAGAGATCTGAAATTTTTAACATGGGTGGACGAAAGGGGGTCCGAATGCACCTTGAAGCCAGATTTTTAAATTTTTAATTGGCTTTTTAACTACGCTATTTTTAACAAATTTTTGAAGAAAATATTGTTAATCTGATAATTAAGTTCTCATGGCAAATCGATCACCATGGGGCTCTGGGGAGGCTTATATAAAAATTTTACCACAGTGGGTCACGGCAACGCCGTGCGGAATTAATAGTTATTAATATTTATATATATTAATAATAATATTTTATGGAAATAGTTATATTTTATTTCATTTTCCTTTATTAAAGTGCTAGCAAACAATCGAGACCTCTAACAGGCTGGCACTTAAGATACAGAAGAGAAAATTATAGCTTGAAAATTAAAAAATATTAAATACATAATGTTTGTATACGGGTGATTACAACAAACAAATTATTATTTAATAAGAATCAAATAGCCGAAGCTATTATTTATGCTTTTTAGTAAGGAATTCTCCAACAAAATATCATATTCTGAAAATTGAAAAATGACACCTGGACACGGGAATCGAACATGGGACTTTTGGCATTGGCGTACTAAGCCAAAGGTTCCGGGTTCTATTCCCGTGTCCAGGTGTCATTCTTCAATTTTCAGAATATATTATTTAATAGCTAAAACATAGTAAGGAAGAAAGTAAGAGAAAAATATGATGCATTAAAAATAATAATTATTTCTAGTGAACATATTAATAGTACTATTAATTTTTTATAATATTCATCTCATATTTTTGTATGTTTGTACTAAATTTCGACCTCAAATACTAATAACTTTACCTTAACAATGGTACGCAAAAAGCACAAAATAGGGAGTTTGACCCCTTATAGCTCCTGAACTGTAATTATTTGAAATAATTGAATCATTATTAACTTTAATTATACTCTTGCTAGAATTGTGCAAAAAAAAAGGTTTTTGGTAGAATGATATTAAAGCCCGTGAACAACAATTTACAAATCCAAAGATAAATTATTATGAAATGTACTTCTTTTAACAGAACTACTAGTTAATATTTTATCTAGCACAATATATTTGCAGATTACTGGTTACTCATCAACATAATCATGATCATTAACGACAACTGTTTCCAGACTTTGGCCGGGTCAGTTTAGTAAAATTCCTCCATATTTTTCTATCCTTCCACCCTTCTTCCTCAATTAATTTTGTCCTATCTTCTCCTATCATTTGCAGGCTTTCTGTTATCTGCTTCTCCCATTGTTTTCTTGGCCTCCCTTGTGGTATTTTCCCTAAAAACTTCGTTGCCATCATTTTCTTTGGCATCCTCTCTTATTCCATCCTCATTACATGCCCATACCATCTCAGTCTTGCTTCCTCTACTATCTCATGTGCTCCCTGTACCCCCACTATCTCCCAGATAAGTTCATTCCTAATGTTGTTTCTCCTTGTGACTGCTAGCATGCTCCTCACAAACTTCATTCCTAATGTTGTTTCTCCTTGTGACAGCTAACATGCTCCTCGCAAACTTCATTCTTAATGTTGTTTCTCCTTGTGACAGCTAACGTCCTCCTCACAAACTTCATTCCTAATGTTGTTTATCCTTGTGACAGCTAACATGCTCCTCACAAACTTCATTCCTAATGTTGTTTCTACTTGTGACAGCTAACATGCTCCTCACAAACTTCATTCTTAATGTTGTTTCTCCTTGTGACGGCTAACATGCTCCTCACAAACTTCATTCCCGTGGCCTCCCCTTTTCTTGTCTCTCTTATATTCAATGTCAATGTACCTTGACAGTTCATTATGATTAAGAAAACATATCAATTTCAACCACAGACAACATAAACATTCTTTGAGATCAAAATGAATCTGAAGTGGTATGAAAAAACTCATTGATTAAAATGTTCAAATCAAACGGTAGACGTGTTACCAAATTCAAATGAAGTAAATGAAATTAATAAAAACCGTTAAATGTTTAGTAGATGAAAACTAAATACACAAATGATGAAGGGACCAGTAACCTTAAGGTTAGAAATCCCAACTCTTACATTTATTTGATAATGGTACGATTTATATTTGTATATAACATTGGGAAAGAGTTTAGTCATTTTAAGGTAGGGCGTTTTAGAGTAAACGATGTATAGGCCTCCCCTTATTTTACCCTTAAAGGGTGTAAGCATATTTTGCTTGTTAATTTGTGGGTAAGTTTAAAAATAGGTTTATAGTGTAATATATTATGAAGGCAATACTGCTACATTTCTTCGGTGGTCTCATGGTCCAAGACGTCACTTCCGCAATAGACTAGATTGCTGAATACGGGGAATTCAGGGTTCGATCCTAGTTGGTTGTACTGAGGGTGGTTTTCCCTAAATGAGCTACCAATACTCCTCCACGCAAATACGGGTACAATACAATTCCTCTAAATCAAACCTTCCTAATCCATAATTAATAAGAGTAATTAGTACATAGGCATATAGCCCAAACGGATGGTAAGAAGCTTTGCTTAAAAAATTTAAATCCGCTACCTTTCATGGTGAACGGGGTGTACTTGGATCCTAAAAGGAAGCAATCTTACATTTCTGGTTGAATTGTGTTGTATCTTATAAAGATACAGTATTTTTTTTAGTGTACTCTATTAAGATGAGAATCTAGGAAACGTGAATTAATGGCAGTGTCTTAGCAATTCTTAAAGCAAAACATTTTTTGTCCAAAGTAAATAAAATCTCGCTTCATTAGGAACATAGTTCAATTTTCTTCACATGGTGATATCAACATTTGTTAAGTATCTTTCCTGAGCATAGCAACATTAGATCATATTTTTTTTAATGAAGATAAAAGGTTGTAATTAAATTCCAGGACACCCTTGTCAGATATTCAAGAAATGTTGGCATCACTATGTGGAGAAAATTAATCTATATGGTTGTACTGAAGCAATAGTTGATGTATTTTGACCAATAGGATGTTTTGTTATAAAAACTGCAGAAACATTTACCTTTTCTCGCGTCCCATACGCCCCCCATCTTAAAGCAAGACTGTCACCTCTTAGATAGAACGTAGTGTTGGTTCTTTTCTTTGATTCTGAAAGGTACAATAGCCCCATGGCTTCTTTGGTGCTGACTGACAGTTCAAAGCTGACTTCTGACAGTCAACATTTAGGTATATACCTAAATGTTGACTGTCAGAAGTGACAGCTACTAAACACATGTTATTTGCAGATCATATGGTTCGGCGTTAGGGATACATAATTTGGTCTGGTAGCTTTTCAAAGCCGTCAGCTGTCAGTCAGCACCAAAGAAGCTATGGGGCTACTGTAGCAACCATATCTGGGCTAGTTACACTATGTGTATCCTTTAAGAAAGGGCAACATTGTAATCAATCAAGACAAGTCTGCTATTTTATAGGGTGAACGGACTGTACACTTGTTTAAAATCAACCCTATTTAAATATGTCACTACCACTTACACGCCAAACGGTAAAACAATAACTCTTGTAGAGTGTAAACGGAAGCGTAAGACGTACCCCCCCAACCCTTCTAGCGTCTCAACATGGCACCTTATCCTTGTGTTTTCAGAGATGGCAGAGGGGAACTTCACCTCGGAACTACAAGCTAACGTTAGCGACGAGGAAATTCTCGTCAACTCGGTGGATCTCGACGCGGCTTGGGATACTTTCGAGACCAGTAAGTATACCGGCCGTGACCACTGGTGTTATATCTCTCGCCTCTTTTTCTGGCTGGCTTTGATTACAGTACCGCTCACTTTGGAACTTTCAATTTGACTTAAAGATAATTAGTTTGTTAACGTATAATAAGGAAAGTTAACTAAACAAGTTGTTTGGAAACTCATAGCCCAAACTGCACATATAGTTTGAACCAAAAGTAAAACAAAATCCCTATGCACTTATATCTGGAGAACTATGCTAATACCATTAAATTGTGTTCAAAGTTTCGGCTTACAGCACCGGGAAAGCATATCTATATATTTAAGCATGCGTGCACAACGGCGAGTCCGTCATCTACCGCCACACGTTACATGCATACTCGAGAATTGTCCCGAGCAGCTGCGGTGTGTGGTCCCAGATGCTAGTAATCAAGTTGTATTAGAGGCCTGTCCAAGAATCCGATCCAAACGATTCCTCCGTTTTGAGTATTTTCCTCTCAATTGGCGCCTGTGAGCTTGTGTGTTGTTTTTTTCTATGCGCAGTTGCCGCTCCTAAAGAAGGACAAGGCTACGTGGAGGTTGTGATTGGGGTGTTGACGGCCATCATGCTACTCCTCCTGGTCGTGTTCGTGGTGATATTAGTACTGAGTAGGCGGCAGAAACTTCAAGGGTCACCTACCATTCTCAGGAACCCCTTTGGCGTCACTATTAATATGAAGGTGAATACCATTGTTTTTGTTATTATTATCATCTCAACGTATGTTAATCATTTGTTTATTAGTTTTTAATTATTATGTTTAACGTCAGGGATATTTTCAGTTTAGTTTAGTGATCGTAAAAACAGTTGGTTAAGAAAGTATACCTTCAATATGCCTAATTGACAATATTTTACCTCTATTTAGATAAATGTATCATAAACATGGTTCAAGCCCAAAAACTTTAATTTAAATTCAAACACCCGCCGCGAAAGCCTTAATAAAAACGCAAAAATCATATTGGCACTTTTTCCCATCATCCGAGTATTCTAGTTCAACTTTATTACGTGGTATGTGGTTTTTTTTTCACATTTACTAGTCGTGATACATCCAATTAAGTAAAATAAACAGCTTTGAAACTGGAACTGTCACATGGAGCTTTGGTTTGGCACGCAACACTCTACCGCCGAACCATCGTTGCATCTCTTACTCTTATCTTGCTGTTAGGGAGTTGTGGAAGGAAACGAAAATATATGTCCATATTTTTAAAGTTTTTATTAAAAAAAACCTTTTTGGACATAACTATATTAGAAAATATGCTATCATTAGACACGTTTAGTTTAATTTTCTACTCATGGTTATCTCAACAGTTTTTGAAAATTGGTAATGGGTATCACGAAATTTGACCTGGATACTTTATATTAATTATAAAAATATATGTTCAAATCCCAATATGTTCATCAACATATTCTAAAACTGTTGAAACTACGATATGTAAACCAATTAAATAAAAAGTATCTAGCACGAAGATGTATCTATATGCCTATCATATTTATTTTGATAAAATTGCTTTTTGTTATAAAAACTACAAAATACGAACCTTAATCTACATCCCCATTTATCACACCTTAAAATTGACTACTGGGTTTTTGTTCTGAGTATTACTGAAAGTTTTAATTGTATGAGTGATAAATAATTAACGCTCTGGTGTCTTATGGCTGTGTTTATTTACTCCAGTTTAAATAGTTGATGTGTGCACTAAGGATGGACGTTTCTAAAATGTTAAAATTATTGTATTCAAGCGAACACTGGTGCCTTTCATCAAAATTCATCTTCACTACCCTATTTTGTTGGGTTGTATGTTTCTAAGTCGTTATTCGAGTACGCTGTACCTCAAGCCAATAAATCAAAACTGGTCGTGAAATATTTGAAAAACGCTTTCTTATTACTGACTTGGATTAAAATCCATCCCCCATGAATGGTGGTGTATTGAGGAATGGGTTGTCTGTTGAAGGACCTACTGATGAACCTGGCCCCGGTAAACAGCGGAGGGATGGTGCACGTGAGCAGCCACCCCACCCCGGGGAGTCAGGACCCCCCGAGTGACCCCCCTTCACTCACCTTCGAGCAGTACCACTCTCCTCTCGTCAACTCGTACTACGGGCCCAACTACGCAACCCTGCGCAGCAACAGTAACAGCAACCCTGGTAAGGGCTCATCCAGTCATACGCCACGTAACGCTTTTGCTTTGCTTGTTTTAGGCGCCCCCCCCCCCCC
>CABFWB010000109.1:62338-78800 GCA_902151455.1 Timema bartmani | reverse complement strand
TTTTTTTTTTTTTTTTTTCAAAAATTGAACCAAAGCTTTTGTTCAGAAGGGTTATCTGGGAATTATTTTATTTAATAAATAAAAATGTATGTTCATTTCTAAAATAGAAAAATATCTTATGGAAGTTTACGATAGCTAACTTAAATTAAGCTTTGAGATTTTTTAAAAGGGTCTAAAGCAATTTTGCTAAAGATTTGATACATCTGAAGAGTTTCAAATTACTATCAAAATAAAGTGTGTGTTTTTTGGGAGGGGGTGAATTTACTAAGGTTTAGCTTACTAATAGCCTTTTTTAAACTTCAATAAACTGTTTTATTTATACTTTATGAGAAATTATGTAAGTTTAGGTCTTCTCATTAATTGTTTTAGTTAGTTAATTCAACATCAAGGTAATTAATGGTTCTAAAGAAAGGCTAGTGAATAAGAGGATGCACCAACATTATCATGGAGAGTGGGTGGGAAAATAATACCACGTGTTAAAATCATCCCCAGTATACTCGGCTGGGATTCGAAACCCAACCTCGACATCAACGTTGAAATTGAGCATAAGCAATACCTAGGTGGTATTTTCTGGTTACAGCTCACTCATGTAAATAAGTAATAAATAAATGTTTACTTACTTGAGGACAAAGGACAAACTCAAATCAGTAAAACTCATTTTTTGGATTTGTGGTTGTAGCAGTGCCTGTTAATATTTCTCCATCATTATACCAATAATGGGCCGCCTCTATGATCTATTGATCAGATCCAGAGGTCCCGGGTTCAATCCCCGGTGCCATTATATTTTCTGTGAATTTGTGGGTCTGGATTGGCGTCAACTCGGCCTTTTTAGTACAAATGAGGAGCTACTTGAATAAATAAGCGGTGACTATGGTACAGAAAACTGAGACTAACTGCCAGAGGTTTTGTTGTGCTGACCACATGACACCCTCTATCCACAGCAGATACAGGCTCCCGGTCAGTATAACTTGTTTGGGAGCTGACTCTATGAAGTTTTGTTTATTTATACTAAAGACATCTAAGAGACTAGCTTATTTTAAATTCGTGGTATAAGCCTTAAATATATAATATTTCTTTCCGCTTAAAATTGTAAAGTGCACTTCACACTCTAGTGACAACCCCCGGGTTTATTAAATGCAGACACACGATTTGTAGTCTCCCCTCTTGNCCCCCCCCTCTTTCACTTCTTCTTGCCCCCTCCTTATTCTCCCCCATTCCCTCACAACTACATTGAAAAAAAAATCTTTTCTTATACTCCCCCTCCTAATAATACCTATTACTGGTTTGAATATTAATAGCAAGTATTCAGCACTTGCTATAAATATGACGGTTTCACGCATGAAATATGATACTACCTCCCCTCCCTTTTTATATCCACCCCTAGTATTCTCCCCTTCTTGATGCGTGGCTGTACATACATAATACCATCTCGATAAAAAGCTGTAGCTGTTAAAGTTCTGGATAATCATAGATAATGGCTGGATTGGGGGAGAACTAGTTGGTAAAAGAGGGGATATTTGTTGGCAGTTTTGTTGCACGGTTCATAGGATTTCATAGGGATATGAGTAACTTAAGTTGCTTGGTATCCGTTGGAAAAAAAGATACATGTTTTTACTTTCTCTCGACCCCTTGAAGAGAGAAGTATTATGGTCGTCAACAAAATAAAAATCCAGATTTTGATCAATGTCGGCGTTTCATGACCCCATAAAACCGCAAAACTAGTTCTCACGATGCCATCTCTCTATATCTCGGACTAGAGCTGAAACTATTTTTACCTATCGGGTTAAAACTTGATATTTAGGGTTTCCATAAGGTTCCTCAAAGTAATTTTTGGACTTAGCTGTCCAACCCAAAATTAACTTAAATTAAATTACTGAAGGAAAGATAAATAATTGATTTTCTTAAAATACTATTTATCAATTTTGATTATATTTTGATTCTAGGTACTGTTTAACATTAAAAACTAAATGACATTTTCATTTTCCCAACAAAAAAAAATGACTTCGAAGGTACTTTGTGTTAGCAGAATTACCCAATTTGGATCATATCTCCACAACTATTTGAGATATGAAATAACTTATCCTTGTAAAGTTGTAGTACTATTAAAGATAACAATATTTTATTTAAAATATATTTTTATAAATTCAATAGTTTTTTTTAGCTGTAAGCAAATATAAATTGTTTGTGGAGGTTTTTGAGAATCTAAGATTGATTGCGATACTCTTTGAACAAAGATACTCCTATTTCTCCACGTTTCAGCAACAATGTATATTATTTCGTTTCAGAAATACTACAAGTTTTTAGTAAATGTTGGTAGTTTAAGATATAGGAGAGAGAAAGTTATTCCTTTTTTTTTTTTTTCTATTACAAGAGTAATTCCTTGGTTAAAAGTTGTGTGAATAAATATATGTGACTTATTTCACCGAGGATATGAGAAATACATTAGATTCCGTAAAATTAATGAAATAATATGATAAGAATCTGGAATTATACCTCTTTATCTTGCAGAATTCCCATACATCATAATGAACTAAATACATAATATGCTATATATAATCAAAGAAAAACTTGAATATTTCCTATTGATAACAATTACTCTCAATTTATTTCCATTACTCCACTGTTTTTATCTCATAGGAAGGGTGATTTGTTTGTTTAGTGGTTGATTATAGGACTTTCTTTATTGGTACACATCAATTTTACATACAATACATTCAGACACATAAGTACATCGACACCCACACTGGCCCCAAGGGGCTATCAGGAACTAGCAACCATAAATAATGATAAAAATGACAAATTACAAGGCTGTTCTTTTTTGGGCTATTTGAATAAATTTTACGTTGCACTTCTTTCTCGTTAATTTCCTAGAAATGTAGATATCCACTAAAAAGCATTAATGAAATAATATACACTGTTACAGTAACACCTGGAATAAAAAGTAGCGTCTCTGTTCACCAAAAAGGATAACAATCTTTCGCAGACCTCAATTTAAAAAATATGTTTATTTACAATAATCTAAGGGTGAGAGAAAGTAAAAATCAATTTTATTCATGCGTACTTTTCATGTTGCTTATACTAAAATATTTCTTCTAATGCATACATTTGTAATAGTATTTAAATTTAAGTAGTAAATATAATCCCTAACATAGTATTCACATCAGATGAACCAGAAAGAAATATTGAGCCAGAGGAACCTGAGGAGGATAAGATCCCAACGCCCAGCCCGACACCGGCGACTCCGCCCGTCACTGGGAGCTTCAACTCTCTACAGTTCCGTAGCCTGCAAACACCATCTAGCGGCGGTCCACGGAACCAGGTGATCGACCTGAGTAGCTACTTCCCCCGAGTAGCAACCGACCCGCCGAGCAGGAAGAGGTACCACACCGCGCCGCGAGAGAAACACAGGGTGAGTGAGTACATGAAGGGGAAGATGCGTGCTCTGGGGCTACTACTATCTAGCGGCGATATGCGGAACCAGGTTATGCACATTTGTAGCTAATCCCCCTCGACACCCTTTTGAGTGGAAACTGACCCGCCGAGCGGAGGGTGGTATTGTTGAATTTATAATGTATATATTATACCCAAAGAATACCTTAACAAAAGGACTAGATTTAAATCGTTTATTGAAATTTAAAAATAAGTTAAGTAGCTCACTCTTATAAATCACTAGTATAAGGTATGACTGAGAGAGGGGCTTACAATAGTATATTATATTCATCCCACTTGTTAGTTGGGAAGGGTAGATGATAGAGAAAGAGAGAGAAAAGTAGAAACTTGGCAACTACCAGAGAAACATTTATCAGGTTTTAAAATAACTAGCAATTCTGGTAGAGATATATTCGTTACAAACAAAACCCCATAAGTTATTTTAGCTAGGGGGCTGATAGCTTGGTGATTTCAACATTCAAAGTGAGACGCACCATGGAACAAAAGGCGAATCACTGAACTACATATATAATATACGTAACCGAAGATGCCATCAGTAGGTGGTCCGCACTCTTATATGAGCAATGATCAACTCAAATTTCTACCTAGTTTAGAATAAAAGCACGTTTTTGGAAAGTCACTTATAAACATAGGTCTATTCTTTAGCGTCCAACTTGGATTACGTTCTAATGTTTTATTAGTATTGGTGTGGATATATTGATACTTTATATGAAAATGACAGCTGCCTCATACAAGACTTGAATTACGAATCTAATAGAGTTTTTTTTATGTTGGCCATTGTTCTTTCAACTGAATTTTTACTATAACCTGATTATTTTTTTTACGGAAATCCTTCTATGAGACCATTTTTAATACGAAGATCCATCGGGAAAGCCTTTTTTCCCCAATGAATCCTACTAAACGCGTATGCACCTTTTACTCAACCTGTAAGGTAGTAAACTTACCCTGAATGTTTTCAAAACGCTAAAGAATGACTGTTAACTTTGGGAATGTTTATAAACAACGTACGCACGCATATCAGGGGAGCGGGGAGGTAGTGCTTGGCGTGACCAAGCGTGACGGGGTGGTCAGATAATGCGTAACGGCACATTGTAATTAAGCGTATCGTGCATCGTGCTTTGTTAATAAACCCGACTGCGCGCAATTGTGAGCAAACAGTGATCGACTCTATAGACTTCTATCGTCGAGCTTGGCGAACAAGTTTCAATAAAAGGGTTATATAGGATCTACAATTAAAAATACTATTTAAATATGTAAGGGGGGTGATGAGTGATATCTTGACGTAAAATTAGAAGGGTGTTCACAAATTTTTAATACTTAAAACTTAGCACCGCGTCTTACTACCCATTCTGTTTGTACGCTTAATTACTAACTACACTAATGGGTTAGGAATTTGGAAGGTTGAATACAGAGAAAGTGAGCCCGCACTTACCTGGAGTGAGAGTAGAAAACCATTTATGAAAAATCACCCCCAGTTCACCCAAGCGGGATTAAAACCTCGATTTCCCAGTCCTCGGCAGTCTAGCTCAACACGAAACTAGCGCGTTAGCTAACTACGCCACCTAGGTAGGTTTCACATAATTGTGACAATGTGTGACAAAGAGGTGGGGAGTATTGGGCCAAAAAAAATTATCGTAACGTAGTTAATGGAGATTCCCTTTCAGGGTAAAATGAGTGTACACTTTGATGGCCCAATTATTTATGCTCACAATTTTTTGCTTTAAATTATTATCATTATTTTGCTTTCAAATAAAGACATTAAAATTTGATACGAGGCTGAATATAAATATTCATTAAATTGAAAAGTGACACTTGGTCACGGGGATCGAGCCCGGCACCTTTGGCTTATAACGTCAATGCTCTAACCACTGAGCTATCCAGGAATCGTCCCGTGCTTAGGGCCATTCTTCACTCATATTTTAAGGTAGATTCTGTGATGGACTTGTGGAATTTAAATAATATTATCAGTTGATCACACATTTGTAACCGACGATTTCCGCAATTCTATCACAGACTTTGCCTTAAAATGTGAGTGTAGAATGGCTCTGAGTACGGGATGATTCCTGGATAATTCAGTGGGTAGAGCATATACTAAGCATGTACTAAGCCAAAGTTTCCAGGTTTGATTCCTGTGCATAGGTATCATTTTTCAATATAAAGAATATGATAATTAACAAAAATAATAGCTTAGGTATTTAATCCATCTTAATATATATAGGTTATAATCCAATTTGCTATTATAACTTATTAGATAAATATTAGATCAGGTAAGTTTAAAATGTATACAAATGGTCCACGGTTGTAACTAATTTAATCCAACTCATGTTCATACTAATTGCGGTCAACATTGTTTTAATATATTAAAGGTGGGTTCTCACTGCTTATCTTATATCGATGTTTACGACCAAGCGGATTGAGACTCATATTACTGTCATTTACATCCATTTATGAACCGATCGATAAAATAAAAGTTAAATCAGTACATTTTTCTCGGCCATACATAATAATCTACTAGCGACAATAATAAATATGAGGCAATTTAAAACCATTCTAGTTGACCTACTGAATATTGATTTATTAGAGTGGAGCTTTGTTGTGAATAATGGGCTTGTTATATACTTATATATTTATGAATTTCTGGAAAGTTGTTGTTTATTAATTTGAAAGCAAAGCTTTTTTCCTGACATGAAGAAATTTAAGATAATCATTACTTTAGGCATTATTTGTTACTATATTAGTATTCCTTTTTGAAGAAATTTCTTTTTGATAGTATATATTATTTTATTATTAACGTTAATTTAATATTCATTAATATTAGTTTAGCAAAATTAGTTCTTCAAAGTTAAGTTTAAATCTTAAGAAATGTGAAGTTCAAATCATCAAACCCGTTTAACTTTGGACGTTTATTTAAAATTTTAAATCTGGGATTTTTGTTCTTTAAACTTTATATTAAATATGTTATGTCGTATAGGTCGAACAGGTATTATCTAGCAACGACTTGGAAAGTAAACACATTAAAATCATTTAAAAAAATCGAATTAAAGATTTTTAGAGATGACCCTCTGAACTCAAAAATGTATATGTGTGTGTGTCTAGATCTGAAACAATTTTACTTTTCGGGCTAAAACCTGGTATCTAGGGTTTTCATAAGATTACAAAGAGGTACATTTTGTAATTATTCATCCAACCCAAAAATTAAGCGTAGTTTACTTAAGGATGAAAATAAAATTAATAGAATCGATGTTCTCAAAATCGGTTCTAACAATCTAGATTAAAAATTTTTATATAGGTACTTTTTAACATTAAAATCAAATTGGCACATCTAATTTTCCAGGAAAATAAATTTGAGGGAACTTAAAAAGAGCTTTGGAAAATGAGGAGGTGAAAATCCATAGAACAAATAATATATTTCTGTAACAGTGTATATTATTTCAAGTGTGTTTTTTAGTGAAATTTAAATTATTTTTTTCTGAATTATGTGTTTATAGCTATGTATATTATTTTGTTTCACATATATTACGAGCTATAGGTGTAATTTAGAGAAAGGAGCGAGAAAGTTTTTTTCTGATAGCCACACTATTTATTTATATTCTATAATCCATACAAACAAGTTCCGTGTAAGCAATATGCTAAATTAATTTACTTATTCTTTATTAATTTTGCTCTCTTGATTCTTGATCCCACCATTTTGCCTCAGAGGGAAACGTGTTTGTATGCACGAATAATTATTTTGGAAGGAAAGAACTTTTAAAAAAGTACAAAAATATTGTATTACTATCAATATAATTTATAACATTTTATTTACTTTATTATTGATATTAGTCTATTTCATGATTACAGTATTATTAATGGTATCAATGAAAGGTGACATTAACAAGTCACATGAAGAATGGATGTATAGAAAAAAAATGTTGTAGTATTTTGCATAACTTTCAAAATATTATTTTCCTATCGTAATAGGACTGTGCAATCCTATCTATATTCACAAAAATATGTTTTAATACCAACCATGTACTCTCTCTCTTAGTTACTATTATTTGTTGTAGCTCTTGTTGCTAGAGCGCAGCACAGTCGAAATTCTCTCTTACTGCTCTCTCTCGTGTTGGACGTAAACCATCTTGATTTCCCTTTTTTCTTTTAAAGGACGAACCGCTACAAATTTAAATCTAGCCAAAAAAGATCAATTTTCTTTAATGCGAGCCAAGCCATTCGAATTACTTTTTCACCCATTCAGATATAGATGGCTGAACCCTTCATAATATCAAATATCTTGGGAAACACTGATAAGGCGTCGAAGAGTTTTATTTATTTATTAACACGCTCCCTCATTTACAGTCCAATTTTCATAGGAAGAACCATATTTGACAGAAAATTTGCTATCTCTTATTTCCCACAGTCAAACGTAAAGTAATGTGATATACAGCTTTCACTTTTGATAAATATACCTATAATACCTATAAAATTACATCGATAGAACAGTAAAATGTTGTCAATTTTGGCCGTAAAATCATTTTTGTATTGTTTAAAAAAGCACTTCTTACTAAAACTGATTCAAGCTTAGTAATAGCTTGGCATGTTTTATTTAAATTTGGTTCCTTGTAATTGTATGTATCCTAAGGAAATATTATATGAACGTTTTAATGTGAAGTCTTTTTTGAAAAAATAGCCAGGAACTTATTATATACTGAACTAACAATTTAATTATAACTTATATTATTTAAAAAGTTGTAAAGTTCCGAATCAAAATTAATGACTCAATTTCCTCCCAGAAGGTGACCTGGCAGTCTAGGGGTAAGGTTTCAGACTTCTGTGCTGAGGGTCCGGAGTTCAATCCTGCACAGATTTATCTGATTTCCGAACCCTTCCTTCACCTCTGAAAAGACGTTATTACTCACAACTTGTGAATGTGTGTGATGCAAGTCCTCCACCGTGGTTCGGATCCCACGTTAAACT
Organism: Timema bartmani; assembly: GCA_902151455.1. Lineage (NCBI taxonomy): Eukaryota > Metazoa > Arthropoda > Insecta > Phasmatodea > Timematidae > Timema > Timema bartmani. The sequence continues at coordinate 70,397 of CABFWB010000109.1, read as the reverse complement.
GTAGGTCATCCATTTCATCTCGCAATCACCCTACCATTACACATTAGCGTAAGTGCGTATAACCCGAACGGGTAGTAAGACACAGTGCTAATAATAATAATAATAATAATAATAATAATAATAATAATAATAATAATAATAATAATAATAGCTTTATTTGTTCCTAGAGTTAAATTTACTATGAATTTCTTTCTAGCAACGTAACAATTCTTCTAGTTACCATTTTTTTGATAAAGACGCGAATTTGCCCTATTTTTGAATTATTTCTTAATAAAGTATATCATACTCGAATAAATGTGTAATTGTTCTGTTGTGTTCACTAATTTGAGTCAAGGAATCTTTATTAAAGTCGTTTAATCCAGTGTTTGCCTACTGGTGGCCCGCGAACTGACACCGGTCCGTGAATTTGTTTATGTCGGTCTGCGAAGACCGTAGCTATATTTGTACTTTAGAAACGCATATGTAATTTACTAATACTTGTATTTTCTGATAATCAATTTTGTTTTTAAATAAGTTGAATTAAAGTTTCCTTTGTTTCATTAGTTTCAAAGACCCACTTCGGTGGCCACATGGTTTAAGGCTTCACTCTCACAATATACTGGACTGCCAGTTACAAAGGTTCAAATCCAGGTTGGGTGTGCTAAGGGTTTAATAAAAACTGTTTTCAAATATCTCTCCACGCATATATTTATACACTTCCTCCAAATTCAACCTTGCTCATCACTAACACACTAGAGTAAGTATTAAATAAGCGCATATCCCGATTGGATGGTGATATGTGGTACTAAAAAAATAATGTCAAACAAATAAATATGCCTGAGAGATTCGCCTAATCTTACACCTCAATCACATATATTCATGGTTTGTTGCGTTGCTCATCTTTAAAATAGAACTGAAAATATAACATTAATCGATATGTTGATAAGCTGAAAACGTTTATAATTAATTCACAAGGTTCACATTAATTACAAAGAATATAATATGTAAGAATCAGCAAAACTTTGTAAAAAGGAAATATTTTTTGACATAAAGTCTTAAATTTAGATTTAACTAAAATAATTCCTGTTTTGGAAAATTCTGGGCACGGTCCTGATCCTTTTTTTTCTTGCGGGTCCTTCATATGGAACAAATAACGTTGCTGGTTCGTTAATTGGAAAAGTTTGGGAACCACTGGCTTAAACCACTTTATAAACGATTAATTATTGGCACGAGGGAGTTGGTGAAATAATTATTTTCGTCTCTTTTACTTCCTCATATAAAGATAAAGCATTGTAATCAGGAAAATTTTCTCCCTCTAAAATGTGTTTTATACTGACATTTTATGTGCACCAAAACTCAAAAAATTTACCCTTTTTTATCTTCACGTCTTACTTAGGCCTACTACCTGTTCAGGCTATACGCATACATGATAGCTACTTTAAAAGGATAAAGATAAGTAGGGAATCATTATAGTCTTAAAAAACATTATAAATGGTAATAAGGAACGAATATACAATACAAGATTAATTCAATTTTAATAGAATGGGGATTGTTATCTGTGTCAAGTAGATACCATATTAGAAATGACAAATGCATAAATATGAAATCTATACAAACACTAACACAAGATTTATAAGAAGTGTTACCACTTCTAAAAAAGTAAAGTTAAAACACAAAGAATAAATTTATGTATGTGATAGCTATGTAATCATTATAGTGGTAATATACCCTCATTTGCTTGGAAGGTTGGTGAGAAATCATTTAGGTAAAACCACCCTCAGTGGACCCAACCGGATTCGAGCCTCGATCTCCCCGTCATCAGCAGGTCAGTCTTATACGAGATTGCCACTTTAGACCGTTCGGCCACTGAATTGACTCATCACTTAGGCCTAAAATGTTTGTCTATATTTCTGTCTGCCCTACGCATTTTGATGGTTTTTGTTTGAACTTGATATTTTTAGGTTTTATGAACTTACCTCGAGGCCTAATCTTGAATTCTAACCAAATCCTAAAATTATAGGCAATTTAGTAATGACTGAGATTATAAAAATTAGTAATTGTTCTAAAATGGCTTTGGAAACTTGTTCAAAACCTATAAATAAAAAAGTGTCATATTATTATCAAAACAATACGTTTGATTTTCTGAGGAAAACTTACTAAGGTGGCAGATTAGGGAACGCGTGTTAAGGGCAATGCTTTTTGTAGTATTCATAGCAAAACGTTTTTTTAGAAATATAGTTTAATTTTCTTCACATGGTGATATCAGTTTTTGAATATCTGTCATCGTCATAGAATCATTAGATAAGGAACTTTTAGATGAAGAGAAATAAATATCATTAAATTTCAAGACATCTTTGATGGAAATTCAAGAAATGTTGAGGTCACTATGTGAAAAAAATTAAACTCGTTTTTTTTATTGAAGCAATATTTTGATTTATTTTGACAAAAATAATTTTTGATATAAAAACTGTCAAAACACTTGATACATCTCGTTTCTCCTTCCATCCCACGTTAGGGGATAGTTTAGTGAGAACGTTTTATGGTTGTAATAATTTAAGATGATATTGATATTTTTCTCAGGCTCCACCTCCTGTGGTGACGTGGAACCTCGCTCCAAGTATGGGTCACTCTTACAAGTGCCGCGAGGCTGAACTAGTGCCCATCCCACGTTACTGTCTACGAACGGTCGAGAAGGTTGGCATCTGCCACAATGGAGAGGTCAGTGAGACGAACTGCTTCGAAAACGAGGTGCTCGAAACAATAGAGCGTTCTTTTTAAGTGCGCAATTTCAAGGCTAACAAGGAGCTAGTTGTGAAACGAAATTATTACTTTATTTACATTAGCAAGGCTAGGTTAAGTCCATGGAATTGTATTATTGTGATTTATAAAAATCCTAGCTACCCCTCTGTGGTCTAAAGGCCTGAGTTCCCGGTTTCAATCCCCGGTGCTTCCAGATTTTCTGTGAAGTAGTTGGGGTCTAGAAAAGAAACTCGTCCTCGTGAAGACCAATGAGGAGATACTTGAATAAAAGAGTAGCGGCTTTGGCATAGAAAACTGGGATTAACGGACAGAGAGTTCACTGCACTGATCGCATGACACCCTCTATTCTTAGATTTCGGCACTATCTTCTCCAACAAACGGCAGCCACTCACTCGGTCACAATGGCTTGATTGAAGGCAGACGCCACTGAGTTATAAAAATCCTGCCACGTGTGAGGTTAAATCTAGTGAGCTTTGAACCGGGGGTCAGAGATGGGTTAATGGTAGCGAGCTATCGCCCTTACCTCTGGGATACATTTTATTCCCTCTGAGTTTATTTCGCTCCCCAATGATACTATAGAAAATATGCTGATATTGTGCTAAAAATAATGTTTTCTAAAAACCATAGTGTATATATGGATAAATATGCTCACTATCATTGCCTTGATACTTAAAATAAATCCTAGCATTAAGAAGATACATTAATTTATTTATTTTTCATCCTACTCAGAGGTTGTCTCTTCTACCATCTTACCCAGAGGTTCTCTCTTCTACCATCCTACCCAGAGGTTGTCTCTTCTACCATCCTACCCAGAGGTTGTCTCTTCTACCATCTTACCCAGAGGTTCTCTCTTCTACCATCTTACCCAGAGGTTGTCTTTTCTACCATCCTACCCAGAGGTTGTCTTTTCTACCATCCTACCCAGAGGTTGTCTTTTCTACCATCCTACCCAGAGGTTGTCTTTTCTACCATCCTACCCAGAGGTTGTCTCTTCTACCATCCTACCCAGAGGTTGTCTCTTCTACCATCCTACCCAGAGGTTGTCTCTTCTACCATCCTACCCAGAGGTTCTCTCTTCTACCATCCTACCCAGAGGTTCTCTCTTCTACCATCCTACCCAGAGGTTGTCTCTTCTACCATCCTACTCAGAGGTTGTCTCTTCTACCATCCTACTCAGATGTTGTATCTACTATCATCTCCCTATAGGTTACGCTGTGTGAAACGGAGGGTCTGGAGGACATAGTTCCCGAGGCTGGACGCATGGTGGCAGTGAGGACGACCACTCACAAGACGCCCGACGCCGGAGACGCGCTCAGAGAGGTCCGCTTCCTGGCGAGCCTGAGCGACCCCAACGTGGCGCGAGTGCTAGGGGTGTGCACGGCGGAACAACCCCCTTGGGTCGTGATCGAATACCCTGACATGGGAGACCTGGCCCACTACCTACAATACAGGGTTCCCAAGATGGCGTCTATACGGCCCTCGACTAACCTGCAGGCCTTGAGGTTGGGTTGATCAGCACGAGTTTGCATTGTCCTTAGTTTGTAGCATTCGTCATATTCCCTCACTTCCCATACACCTTCAATAAATTGTGTAGGACTGAGCTAAGTGATTTGTGTAAGAGGTAAACCATTTCCATCTCCTAGTATTTAGAAGCCCTAAATAAACAAAACCGGTGGGTTCAATTGTATTTTACTGGGTTTTTTTTCATAATTAGGGTGATAGCTACTGATTAAAATAACGTAAACCATACTGATGATTAAAGGTTTTCAAAAAGGTATGATATGATAATATATTTACCTTAAACACTAGTTATCTTAAACATGTCACCCAAGGCCATGCTATGGGGGTTTATGTAGGGTGCTCAAACTCCCCTAAAGTGTTTTTAGTAATATAATAAAAATTATTAATTACTATTAAATTCTTAGGTTCATATTTAATTGGATTCTTAAAAAATTAAAATACTTAGGGCTTCAACTTTATTTTTTTATTTTAAAATATTTCAACAGCGATTTGATCCCAGCTAAATTGTCGACTAGACAGCTAAAGAATGGGAGGTCAGATCTCAAATCCCGGTCCAGTGTATTTGAGGTTGTTTTTTTTCAAAATTGTTTCCCCACTCTTCCTCCACGCAAATACAGACAAATACCATTCTTCTAAATTCTACCTTCTTCATCTCTACAAAATTAGAGTTATTAATATAATGGTGTCCACGTATTATCTGACAAAACTTTGTGGTGTTGTAGGGGACACCCAAACAAACATTTTTTTGGTCGCGTAGCCACGGGTTGGAAGTACTAATAATTAACTATGTATACACTACTATTACTTTCAAAGTGTTTTTTGACTAAGGGTATAAATATTATAATAAGTCTAATCTGTAGTTTAGCGTTAAAAGACTACTGCTGACCAGCATGTTGACTTTGGAGCTGAGGATGCTTGGACTCTTTAAGAAGATGGAAAATAAATACGTTGAGAGCTTTGAAATGTGGTGTTGGTAAAGGTTTGAGACGATTAGGAAGAAATACAGGGTGACAAATGAACAACTCCTAATAAAGGGGAGTGAGAAGAAAACCATTTTGGATGTGATTCTTCGGTACAAAGAAAACTGGATCAGACACATCTTTAGGAGGAACTGTATTCTGCATGACGTCATAGAAGGCAAGGTTGAGGGAAAGAGGAGCTTAGGAAGAAGGAGGATTCGAATATTAGATTACTTGAGGGAAAGAAAGAAATTCTGAGAGCTCAAGGAAGAAGCAGAGGACAGGACGCATTGGCGGTCTAAGTTCACTGACAAAAGAAATGGCTATGTCGTAAGACAGGATACCTAATTATATTAATAATAGTAAAAGAAAGAACCTCCTTCTCTTGGCTTCTCTACGCAAAATTATTTTGAAATCCCCTAATTCTCCACAAAGTTTGGTCAGAGAGTTAATGTACAGTGCATCCTGTGTATGTGTATAGTAGCCTAAACGCGTAGTGAAACGAAGTTGAATAAACTAGGGATTTATCATTGAAAAGAGTCCCTTGTCCTATAATTTGGGAGACTTAAAGAACAAAATACCTCTTCTCTTATTCTTAAAAAATACTGAGTAAGGTTCTGATGGCAATAATCCAAGAACTAAAAGTTTTACTAAAATTATTTTAGCATAATAGCATGTACCATAATATCTGAACCTTTATATTTTTACATTTAAATATTTTTTAAATACCTACTATCAATTTATATAGGCTATTTAGTAGGGGTGTGCGACGTCTACTTTCTCACTTAGAAGCGAACTTGAATCGGATGTATAGAATATTCTCGAATTCATATCAATATTTGATTTTTTTTTTTGTTAATTGTGTTTTATGTTTGAAAAATAATATTATGTTGCACTTAATTTTATAACGTTATGCTCTAAAATATGTTATAAAATTTTATTGCACAATTTTTTGGGATTTTTCATTTTAATCTGATAGATCAAATTACTATCACAACCTGTCTAAGTTACTTCCACAATTACCTCCATTTTTTTTCAAATGATTATTAATTTGCAACAGCTAAGAATGGTATTAATTGAACATGAATGGGTTTTTTTTTAGCTGTCAATGTTTTTAATGTTGAACTTCATATATTTTTTAATCAAAGTAGAAGATTTTTTTTTCAATGTCAAGCATAAGTTTTTTATCTTAACACACCCTTTTTTTAATCAAAATTTTTGGTTAATTTTACACTATAAGTTTTTACAGTTGGTTTACATGTTTATATTTAGATATTTAAATGTTTGTATTCTAAATGTGTTCACAGCTACGGGTGCCTTATATTTATGGCAACACAGATTGCTTCAGGAATGAAGTACCTAGAGTCGAAGAACGTGGCTCACAGAGACCTAGCAGCAAGGTAATTCTTGGACGACAGTAAAATCTCGTAACATTTCATCGTTGTTTCGGCTTAGGGTCTTGAAATGATTTTCGAAGCTAATTCTGGGCAACGGTACACAAGTACCAGCTAATCTTATCTCCAACTGGGCTGCGAGTGATTTAGCCCAGACACGCATAAATAAATCAATCAATCAATCTAATTAAGTGTAAAATCAAATTATTAGAGACTGTATGAACTATAATCCGCCACCTTAGCTCAGTTTGCAGCGTGTCTTGTCTACTGAACTGAGGGTCCCGGGGTTTGATTCTCGGCATGGCTTGAATATTTATAATTGGTGAAATGTGGGCTAACCCCAACCCGATCCCGATGGGAGCACCCACATCCCTACCCCGCCCCCCCCCCCTCCTCACGAAAATCCTGGAGTCGCCCCTGTACTGTAATAACATTTCCCCTAGGAGGTTAAAGGAAAAACATAAACTTCTTGAAAGACTTACTTCTTGCTTACTCTATGGCATTAGAGAATTATTGCGTTTAGATTTAATTAGTATCTCTTCACAACTAGAGCTCACAAAATTTTATTAGTATATCTGCCAATATCTCCGAAACTGTTGGTTTTATAAAAGTTATTAGTTTTATAAAAATATGTTTTATAAAATTATGTTTCATATAAAAATATGTTTCATATAAAATTTTGTATTATAAATAGATATACATATTTGCAATGATAAGTAATCTCATATCAAATAGTTTCAGAGATAAGATAAAAAAAATTGAATTTATGCATCAGACCGAAGCCCTTGAATTAGTTTTTCTGAAATATTGAGAGTAGCCATTTTGTTATGAATATTTATAAATGTTTTGAAATGAAATTTAATCTAAATCGTTATAGCCGATTTTAAGAAAATCGACTTTATCTCTTTTGACCCTTCAGTAAACCACCCTTAGTTTTAGGGTTGGATATCAAATTCCAAAAACCCTTGGGGTAACTCTATCAAACCTCTAGATACCAGGTTTTTGCCCGATCGGTAAAGAGTTTAGGCTCTAGTCGGAGGTATAGACAGACGGAAATTCAAAAACCACTTTTTCGGATTCAGGGGGTCATGAAACGTTGAGATTCATCAAAATTTCGAGTTCGATTTTTTTGACGATCATAATACTTTCTCTACCTGTAAGATAGCGAAAAAATAAAAATTTAATAAATATAGATGTTACTTTAGTTTAGAAACTATTAACGATGATTATATAACTATAAATCATCTACGGCGAGAGTGTAGGTAATTAACAGCTAGAAGAAGGTTATGTATTGCAAACATTGGCTGGAAGTATTATTATAATAGTACTATTTTCAAACAAATACCCACTATTTCCAAATAGGTTGACGTTAGTGACCTTTAGCCAATGTTCGCAATAAAGGACCTTCTGCTAGCTGTAACTTAACTACATCCCCCCCCCCCCCCC
>CABFWB010000109.1:31925-62325 GCA_902151455.1 Timema bartmani | reverse complement strand
CCCCCCCCCTAAATAAGTTATAAATGTGCCCAATTGAGCTAGTTCTTCGAATAATTGTTAAGTCAAACTTTATAATATAATGCTGAGAGTAAGCATGTTCTTTCTAATTTTAAATTAAATAATTTTTCATAGATCGAATATTTTTTGGTAGTAGTTTAGCCCAAACTATGTATGCGAAAATTTAAATTACAGAACCCAGACTATTAATTTGTTAATTAATTGAATATATCATTATTATAATATATACATAATATTACTATTTATATAATCTTGGCATCTTAAAAATAAATTGCCTGATGATGATGATAATGATGGCTTCAAGAATGAATTTATTAAAGTAAACCTCTTATGTCTACAATCACGATTATTTCTAAGATTCGGATTCTAGATTTGTAATTTGAAGGTGAAATTATGATTTGTATTATTAACATACCTCAGCCAACTTTATTGAATATATTAAAGTAAATTATGTAGCTATTTGAGCTGCCAAATTACTTTTTTCGATGGTTATCTGACGTGAAGCTTATCAATTATTTTGAGGTATGGTCTTTTTTTCATAGAAAACAACTAAGAAAGCTACTAGTTCTACTATCACGTACTCACCTCAGGTCGTGTGATCTATAGGTGTCACTTTTGATGCTTGTAAAATAAATTATATAATTAAATGAAGGGTACAGGGGGAAAAGGTTGGAATCACATTACACAAATTTTCTAGGATCAAACCTTTTATATCTCAAATCCCATAGGATCCCAGAAAATATGTTTTTTTAATTAATCAAAATATGATAAAGACCTCTCTTAACCAAAATCTAAAGTTAATTATAAAGAGCTCATGAATGTCTAACAGATGGCAGCTCTAACTCAATTTGAGTTAAAATTGGACCCTCCTTTTATTCTCCGTGTACCACGCAAATGCTATCAATTTTGACCATAATAAAACGTGTTTGTATTTTACATCAATTTTTCCCTTCCCAAATTCCTATTATATTGTTTTATATCTTGTAACATACAGAAAAATAACGCATGTGTGTTATTATCTCGATAGGAACTGCCTGGTCGGTCGGGGCTACATCGTGAAAGTGGCGGATCTTGCCATGTGCAGTGGACTGTATCGTAAAGATTACAGTGAAATCGGGGGACGCCCACCGGCGCCCATCCGCTGGCTTCCGTGGGAGAGCATACTCCTGGTGGGTTCATCGCTTCCAGTGACGTAACCAGAAGGCGGAACTCATGTTCTCTAAATACACATTATATTATTGGCAATAGCAATTAGCAGGTTTCTACGTATTCTTGTCGGTGTCTACCTAATCAATAAATGAGTAACGGTTTTAGGCACCTAATTAGTACAGCCATCGGCAGTCAAGTGATTTAAGACGTTACTCTTTAAATACACTGAATTGTTAGTGATGGTGAAACCGGGGCTCGAATACAGTTTGAAAGTACTGATGGTGTTTCTTTCTAAATAGTTTTACACTTTCGCTCCATACATATGTGGGTACACTTTCTCTGAGCTGTATATCCCGAACAGGTGATAGTCGTTAAGATGAAAGGACCGTGAGTTGAGGGAAATATTTTTACAGTTTTTTTAGCAAAATAATTTTTTGGTCAAAAAGATTAAAATATTTTTCCAGTAGAAACACAGAGCTTAATTTTATTTATTTTTTCTTGAATATTGGCCATGAGCATAGCATGATCAGCGTTAGATGATACATTTTTAAATGAAGAGATTTTTTTAAATTAAATTCCAGGACACCTCTTACATATATTCAAGAACTGTTGATATCACCATGTGAAGAAAATTAAACTCTAATGCTTCTACTGGATAATTATTAAATTTATTTTGACCATAAAAATATTTTCAGACAAACACTGCATGGATACTGTCCTTAAATCTCATTCCCTTCATTCCCACCTTAATTGTCCTTTAGAAGATGAATGTATTCACACGAACCATTTATTGTGTTCAATTTATGGTTGTGATTAATTTTGTCCAGGACCGTTACACATGTGCAAGCAGTTCGTGGTCCTTTGCAGTAACTGTGTGGGAAATTTTGAGTCTGGCGAGAGAAAAACCCTTTCAGCATCTGACCAATGAGCAAGTGATACAGAACGCCGAGCACATGTATTATGGCGGAGAGCTACAGGTAATTCTTCAACATTACCATTAATACAAATCTAATAAGAATGGATGGAAAGGGAACGTGATTAAAGGTCGTTATTTTTCAGTTTTAATAACGAAAAATAAAAATTTGTCAGACAATATAAAAATATAATATAGTTAATTAAGGACGTTGCCTACTTGTGACGTCATGGATGGTCAAGTTAGTATTTCCCATGTTAGTGAATTTACGTTTTAATCAGCTAGTTTTAAAGATACAACGTTGAAACAAAAACCATAAATACTCAAATAATTAAAAAAAAAATAGTCCTGCAGGGTCAAAAAATTATTATTTTTATCTTGAAGTAGCTTTTTGTAAAAGTAGTTCTCCTATAAATCCTCTAAAACTTAGGTTATTTGTCTTGTTCACAAATATGGTATTTAGGAGTATTCCTGCCAGGATGTGATTTAAAAAAAGTCCGTGGTAGCATAATATGTCTATCTATATTAGGAAACAATAAAAAGATAACATTAAAAAGAAATTCAATATTTTCAAGGTGAAATATTAAAGTAATTGTGTAAGATCGTCATAGGAAGAGGGAAAGGGCTATCAATGCATTGACAAGAGCCCTCTCAGAGTGATCTTCTCATTTTCTTCCCTCTCTTTCTATTTTGTACATTGGCGTCTAAGTGTGATTGCGCTTAGACTGTTTGGCTGCGTCAAGTTAAAATGCAACCCAATTCGCAAAATAGCTTCGAAATCTCCAAGTTGGCCAGCTCATTAATTTAAATCTTTACATATTGTAGTCAAAGCAGTACTTATCACATTTGCCATAGGCATCTCAAAATTTCAACAAGACTTTTTCTCTTCATTTAAAAAGTGTATGTTCAAATGGCATAGTACTAATAACATATATACAAGAAATGTAGAAATTCCTATCGAATATTTAATCGAATATAAAACTATCTAACAATGCAAAATTCTATTCTATTTCACCTAAAAATGAGTTTTGTTACAAAAAAATGTGCAAATACTGATCTTAACTTGCATTTCCTTTCACTTTCTTGCAATATAAAATTTAAATTAGTTGAAAAAATGACAGTTGTACATGGGATTTGAACCGGAACCTGTGTCTTAGCATGCCAATAATCTATCACTGAGATATCCAGGATTAGTCTCATATTTAAGGTCACTCTTCCCTCATAGTTTAATGCAGATTATGTGAAGGACGTGTGGAAATCATCAGCTACCATGAACTATCATGTCATTTTTCAATCAATTTAAATTAATTGAATTGTGTCACCTCTATATAGGCATTCCCGTAATTAGATCAATGCATATCTGATGTGTTGATACTCACAAATAAATCATTGTTTACAACTTTACAAAAATACATGGATTTCACAAACACTATTGAAACAGAATTTGATAAACCTCACACTAACAATTATTATTGTTGCTAACTTAAGATTTTCAAAACATGCTCTAAATTATTTTATATTTTTACAAAAAAAATGCTAATATTATAGCACTATAGAAATTTAATATTATATACTTATCCAAAGATTTGACAACACAGGTATTTTGACAATGAACAAAGGGCAAGTTTACCTATTGGTAATTTAGAATAAGTCAAAACCCGTGTGATCCCATTGTCCAAAGTTTAACTAAGCTAAGCTAGCTTATTTAATTACTAACAGGTAGTCCTATATAAAATATATTTCACATGAATAAAATAATATATAAATTGTTTTACGAAATTCTGAGCCCACTTATTAAGAAATTAATGAATTCAGGAATGAGGAAGTGAATAGTTTTAATATTTTTAAATAAGGGCCATGTGTGTAGTTATTTGATTGAAATCTGTTGAGATAAATTTAAATTTTCTGGCTGCCTTGAGCTAAATTTAAAAATATTATATTCAGATTTAAAGTTGTTCTTTTTATTGTACATCCTTTCCTTAGGCTTTAAAAAATTTGGTGCAGCCTTAGCCTCGGGTAGAGTCAACATTATTTGGAAATATTTAAACCACTTCTTAAAATATCCTATGTATTATTTTTGGATGCTCTTTGGCCATAAATAGAAGATTAGAGATAAAAATATTATATTTAAAGTGAAGATTTATAAGTTGGTGTGTTTGGGTCTACTTTGGTAGAAATATGATTGTTAGCTCAAAATACTTCAAATACACACACTCAGGCGTACCAAGTGTAGACACAAAAAGTAAAAACTGTTTAGCATTTTTCTAAAGAAATAATGTAAATATTAAAGATATTTTTTATCGCAATGTTAAAAAAAATGTTATTATTTGAGTCTACACATGCTTTGTTTAGATTTTTTCCTATGAAATTACTTCAGAAGACATAACTTAAATTGAGTAATTTTAAACAATCCTCATTTACCCATCAACATTTTAAACATTCAAATCCAAATTTTAAAATTCCGACTTCTAGGTGCGCATGTTCGTGTTAATACATTCTAAGTTTTGGATAAAAGCTATACAATGCGTCTACAAATGTTTTGATGAATTAAATAGCAGCTATTATATTTGATATAGAGATAGGACGATACCAGTTTTTTTATTCCAATTCTTGATTCCGACTCTTAAATTTTTACCTAGATTCCTCGATACTCGATTCTTACTGAAATAGGCTTATAAGATAAAATTAATAACCATTTTTAATTTAAACTATACCACCATTTTAATAGATCCCCATGATAAGATTAAAAGCAATTAGAAATAAAACCATCCTAGTTTAATATTTGTGTAAGTTAATCATCGAGGAGAGTGGTGTTATTTTATACTATAGCGGTATAGCCTACAATACTTAGAATACAAGATAAAACTGAACACTGCAAGAAAATACACATATCTATTGTCATATGAAAATAATGATACTCTTGTTTACCTTTATTAACAAACTATAAGATAGAGCGCATATTAGTTTCAAAGATTGAATAGTTTTTATAAATATTTATTCAAAAACACAAGCTTATTCACGCATTCAGGATCTAAACGACTACGTTTACGGTCTACTATAAGACCAGCTGTGCATAACATCAATTCTTAGGTTTCCAAATTTAATTTTTAGTAAATAATGAAAAAATGCAATACGAACTGCCTGTATCATTTGATATTCATTCATCTTTTAACAAAGCATTCATGATAATTTGCAAGCATCTTTTAGGAATCGAGGCAGCAAGAATCAAGGAAGTTTCTCGATTTTTTAGATACACTGAAGAATCGATAGTTATCGAAGAATCGAGTTTCCCATCTCTAATCTTGTAGTTACGGTTATAGCAGCATCTAAATATCATATTATTTAAAATTTTAAACTGACACCTGGACATGGGAATCGAGCCCGGAACCTTTAGCTTAGTACGCCAATGCTCCAACCACTGAATTATCCAGGAATTGACCTTTACGTAGGTCAATTCCTGGATATATATTTTTTTTTAATATATTTTAAGGCAGAGACCCTTACGTAGTTTAAAGACGACCCCTAACCTATTCTAGCTAAGACTCACTATTACCTGTTCTTGGGTACGATCCTCTTAGGTCCTCCTGCCGAAGCCCATGCTTTGCCCGATCGAAATCTACGACCTGATGTGCGAATGCTGGAGAAGGGACGAGAGCTTAAGGCCGACCTTCAAAGAGATCTACATGTTCCTAAAACGCAAGAACATGGGCTACCGACCTGGCGACTGAAGGGTCGGTCACAGCCCCATCAGTGATGTCCTCCTTTGGCTCACCAGTTTAACCTCCATGTGTTCTGCTTTGGTCCTTTACATCGAACTAGAAGCCGTCGTTCGGAAACGACAGCAAGTGCTCAAAACTATTTACGGTAAAAATGTTTATTTATAAGCGTACTAATCTAAGCCGAGTAAAAATAAAAAAACTTGTATTGTAAGGAAGAAAAGAAATACTATCATACATTTTTACAATACTTTATACTATGTAGTAATAGTGTATAAGCTTACCCATAGTTTCAGTAAGGTGCTTCCATCTTATTAGAGAAAATTATTTATTTAATAGGGTGTACAATTTTATTATTTCTCTTAGAAAACTTCAATATTGGCGTGCGAGTACATAGTGAATAGTAACGTGAACTAAATAAAGAGAGATTTGTCATAGATTTTAATTATTTACATAATGTTTTAAAAAAATAAAACAAAAGTAGCAGGATCTATAATATAATTGTAATATCATGCTGTGTGCGTAAAAACCTATCATCTCTGGGCTTAAAATGTATACATCGATTATTATTTTTTTAGCTTTATCGATCTAAAGGTTTGTTCAGAAAAATACAATTTACATTTTTTAGACTAGCCATATCTAGCTCAACACCATAACAGCTGCATATAAGGTAAGGATAACACTTGTGTCGTTGCTTGTTGGGACTGTACTATACATAGTAAACTGTTTTCCTACCATTCAGTATTAATCTTGTCCTTTAAGATGGTGATGTATGGAACGCGATTTAAGGGAAGTATTTTTTGTAGTTATCATCTCAAAACATCTTTATATTCAAAATAAATTAAATATTTCTCCAGTGGAAACGGAGAGTTTCATTTTCTTCACACAGTGACCTCAAAAGTTGTTGAATATCTATCAAGAGTGTCCTGAAATTTAATGACAACTTTTTCTCTATTTAAAAAGGGTGTCATCAAATACCTCTATGCTCATGATAGATAATCAACAACTGTTGATATCACAATGTGAAGAAAGTTAAACTCTATTTTTCTACTGGAGACCTAGTAAACTAGATAACCCAGAGGAAAAAAACAAATCTCAAAGTGTAGAGCCTATACAGCTGAAACAAATGTAAAAAGTTCAACACAATAATTTGGAAAATATATAATACTGGCAGCAGGGTATAAGGTCCATACACACACTTATCCATATCCATATCCATAGTGGATTTTAATTATAGAACATTTATTGCAGGCAGTTATATTGACGATAGTGAATTATAGAGCTTGTTAGAAGCACAGCAATTATTGCAGGGTTGCCTATCACTTTGTTTGGAGCTGTAACTATCACAGATTTTTTTTTTCTCGTCATAAAGCCTATTTTACTTTAATCAAGATGGATATTATTTTGGCTCAAGGAAAAAGGTTTTGCTATAAAAACTACAGAAAAAATTTCCTTAACTTGCGATCACTACACTTCCACTTTAAATCTTAAGGCCAGTGCACAAAATCTACTCACTATGTGCTTGTGTGTGTGGCTTATCAAATGGAGGAGGGGACAGTTTACAAGTAAAGTTCCCCGGAGCTAGCTTTGGAAACGACCCACGAGCCTCCCCTGACAAGCTCTGAGCTGACCTCCATTTTTTTGGTTTATAGGCTTATGTACTTTATTTTGTCAATGGTTTTTATGGATTAGTAAGTTTATATTAATAGGAATTGTATCCTCATTTGTGTGAAGGGAGAGTGGAAAACAATTTTGGAAAAATCTCTCTCGCTACACCCAACTGAGATTTGAACCTCTAAGTTTTATTAATCACCATTTAATTTATTTTCTTATAACAGTTTGTTGGCTCCACAAATGAACACAAATTATTACGTTATGTCATGGACCTTGATGAGCCTTTCTTTACCTCATACTTCGTAAAACTTATAGCTTGCCAATAAAGTTTTATTAAATTGGTAACAACCATTTATACTTTAGAAAAGAGCGGGTATTTGCTTACCTTTTTACTTTCTCTCAACACCTTGGCGATAGTAATATCGTGATAGTCAAAAATATCTAACTCGTGATTTGGATTAATGTCAACGTTTCATGATCCACTGAAACCTAAAATTGATTTTCGCATCGCCGTTTGTTGGTGTCTGAACATAGAACCGAAACTGTTTAACTGATCAGGCTAAAACTTGAGTTTCCATAATGTTTCCCTGGGGATTTTTTGGAATTAGATATCCCACCCTAAAATTCAGGGTATCATATTGAAGGGCAAAAAGNGGGGGGGGGGGAATCGATTTTCTCGAAGTCCGTTCTAACAAGTTTGGTTAAATTTTGAATCTAGACCATTTTTAACACTACCAAAAAAATGGCAGTTCTAATTTTTCCATGAAAATGACCTCAATATACTTTACATTCGTGAACATAATTATCTAATTTTAATCATTTCTCTGAAACTATTTGAGATACTAAAAAACTTTTCATTATAAGGTTGTGGAACCATTAAAATTAAAAATAATTTATTTGAAAATATTTTTATAAAATTAATAGTTTATATATATCCATATATATATGGATGTCTTTGAAAACAATAAAATTATTTTTATACTTTGTGGTGGACATAGACGTTCCTCTTTTATCAATGTTTGTATATAATACATAATGCTATTTAATTGAGTGTTTCTGCAACCAATTATTATTTCGTTTCACAAACTTTATGAGTTTTTAGTAAATATCTCTATTTTAAGATAAATGAAAGAGGAAAATTGTGCGGTGCACGTACCATTTATTTATTACGAATAGCTGGAAGGAATACGCGAGTTATCTTAAGTCCCCTAAAGGGGTGCGTGACTGCCTAAAGTTTGGGAAACACTGTATGTAATAGCTCTATATATCTTCTATATAGAAGAGACAGCTGAGCTAGGGGACACGAATACTGACGTTTCCTCCGACTTGTTTAGTATCCAAACAAAGGAATACAAATAAATATATTATGGAGAGAACGTTGAACGTTGAATAATGGCGTTAAAAGCCGCAAAATGATCATGTGTGACCTTTCTTAGAAGTAAACAGTGCTGGCTCCCATTTATTTATTGTTCAAAAGGATGTAAATTTTTTTTTTTATTGATTACTAATACGCGACAGTGCCAGTGTTTTGGCTTAATATCTTCGAAATAAACAATAAACTAATTTGTATTAAAAGTTAACTCGTGTGAATCTGTCTGGGATTCAAAACCCAAACTGGTCGGGTCAGTGTCGGGAGCGGTAACTATCTTGTGAAAATCTCCTGACACCATTTAGTTGATAGTTTGATAAAAATGGATCCAAATATGTTTCCACACACGCCATGTTTTATATTTATATTTACTTCATAAATTCTTATTATCAAAGATTGACTTTATTATTATTATTAATATTAAATATATAGCAGTATATCAATAGTTATTTACATCTAAATTGTATGCATTCAAAAAACTAATAGACTTCTAAGCCATATTCTAATCTCTTCGTATAAACAAATGATATATTTGGTTTTAAAGCTCCTTCTACATGGAAAAGCATTTTAAATATGTCATATTTTAAGATCCCTATGTTTGAATATTACTGTACATTAAAAGCTATTTTTATATATCAACATTAAATACACTGAGCATGTGAAGAAAGAAATATTGGAAAGAACCGAAGAAATAATTAATTGTTATTCGCATTTAAAGACACCTTTAAAAAAATGTTAAAATATGATAAGAATTTAATAATCCCCACGTGCATGAAAAGTTATTTTTTCAAATAACTCAAAAGCCACGTACAAGGTATCCCAAAAGTCACGCACCATAGGCAAAAATGTAATGCTATATTTTTTTTAAATATCTGGATCAGTTAAACAATGTTGACTCAAGATGAACGCATCTAGATCATCCTCAAGGTCTGCCAGAAAAGTAACAGGGAGGTATCAGCAGAGTTCAAACACTAACACCCGGAAAGAATACCAATTTCACATGGAAATGTTGGACAACTGCTGAAAAATTTTAAGGAGACAGGGCACGTGGCGGACAAAAAATATGGATGCCCAAAAACCTTAACAGACGAAGGTACATGTACGGCAATCTTGGCACATGTTGCCAACAATTATAAAAAAAATCCCTACGCCATCTGTCCGCTGAATCTGGGATCAGTAAAAGCAGCATTCAACGCACCCTCAGCCTGCAGATGTGGCACCGTGACAAACTCCATCTACGGCAAAAAGTGAATGAAGATGATCCAGATCGGTGACTGCAGTTTTTCGATTGGGTTGTGACAGAAATGAATCATGACATACAGTTTATAAAAATCATCTTTTTTTCAGACAAGGCTCATTTTTATGTGCCAGGGGAAGTTAATTGCTACAACACTCGCTTTTGATCCACTGAGAACCAACATTGGTGTTAGGACAGTTAGGTACAGGGAAGTGGTCGTATCATGGTGTGGTGTGGTGTGGTGTGGTGTGGTGTGGCGTGGTGTGGCGTGTGTAATGACTAATGACAGAGGATTGGGCCTCTGTTATTTTTTGTAACTGTTACATGTGAGCAGTACTTGACTCCAAGGAGTTTTCGATCATTCTGAAGGCTTAGGGGACGCTTTCAGCTCGGTTTCAGCAAGATGGTACCCTGGCGCCATTACGCTGCTTACGTGAGTACAACCCGGACGAACAGTACCCAGGGCGATGTATCATGTATCGATAGCTCACTCGCTCATTTAAAGGTAAGAATCACACAGGTATGTCAGGCGGTGAGCGCTGATATGTGTGGAATGACAGTCACCTATTGAAATCTCTGCGTGCAACAGTACGGCAAGCACATCGAACGTATCATTTCAATTACTGTTTAGCCTGTGGTGACTGACTTTTGGGACAACTTGTACATTTTATACCTATTCATAAGATAGTTTACCATATTTTCACCTTCGTATTCTCGAAACGAACAGCCGTAACTCAATAGGATATCCATATAATAGATCATAAACAATATAAAAAACTATTTTTTTTAAATCTGAGATTAAAAATTAGCGATATTGAACTACTCGTATTTTGTGTGTTGTGTGCTTTGTGTATGAACACACTATATACCCATAGAGATCGCAGTTTTACCTTAATGATTTACGCTATGACCTTATCTAATATTTATTTATCTATTTAGCACCGCGTCTTACTACCCGTTCGGGTTATACGCTTAAGTACTAATTACACTAATGGATTATTAATTGGGAAGGTTGAATTTAGAGGAAGTGAACCCGCATTTGCGTTGAGGGAGAGTGGAAACCCACTGGCGCGTTAGCCAACTACGCCACCGAGGCGGCTCCTATCTAATAAGATACTCTATAGTGTAATAATACTATATAAGCTTGCTACCTTGCAGGTAAATGAGTGGTATAGTCAATATTTGTATTTTATTCTTTTACATATTTTTTCAACGATTTGTTTTGTATTTGTTTATTTAAGTCTCATAAATGCCACCTTTATTACTAAAAATTTTAATATTATGTAAAAAGAACGGATTAAAAAATCAGATTAAGTTCATATCAACCTTGAGCTTTGAATAATTAAGACTTATTTTAAATGTTGTAGGAAGTAAACCAAGGACTCTTTAGTGAGAGTAGACTTCCCCACTTTTCTTTTTAAAAATATATTATCTATCCGTTAGGGTTATGCGCACTATGCTAAAGTGGTAGCTATGAGGGTAGAATATAGAGGAAATGTACTCACATTTGAGTGGTAGGAGAGTGGGGAAATATTCAGTTAAAACCACCCTCTGTACTCATAGTTGTGATTTTAATCCAGGCTTATCCATCACCGAGAAACCAGACTAAGCGAGCTTGACACTTAGACCATGTGCCCACTGGTGAAGAATTTAAGGAATTCAAAATGATGTTATTTTTCTGACAGTAAAGCTAATCGTTTCCCATGCGAAATATATTATGGTTATCGAGTATTGCCAAAGATAAGAATCTATCCTAATATATGCATAAACAAACCTAATCGTAGGTCAAGTTGGTAGAAAATAGGTTTTATAGTAGTTTTAGTGGAGTTCGTATTAAAATAGGGACTTCGCGTTCGCCCAATGCCAGTGAGCTATTTTGATAAGTTATTTAAAATCATAAATTATTTCAACTAAGCTTGGTAAAATCGAATTCTCACAAATCTTTGAAATAGTGTTGCATAAAAATAAAAGACTACAAAAACTAACCAAACGTTTCAGATTAAATAACTGAGATTTTTTATAAAATGTTTTATTAAATATTATTTTATTATTTAAAAATTTGAAATTATATATTTTGACGTCATTAAATAAATAATTTATGCTATATCTACTAATGTGTTCTTTTAAAAAAATATATAATGAAATGTTAATAAAATAAAATGGAAGTTCATTTTTTTATAGATAGCTGGGTGAGCTGAGATCATTGCGAGGAAATTCTTACGTTTATTTTTATTATTAATATAAAATTAGATCACTCTAGTTGAGTGTGTTGGTACGCTGTAATCATATCTTGAGACGCTAGATTAGTCGAGCAGAAATTCCAAAACGCCTGTAGACTTATAAAGCTATTTGGGGAAACTGTCCATCAGTATAAGTTCAAATAGGTGAAGAGGAAATTACAAACGACAATACAGTTTGTGTTGTGACTTCGCTATTAAATTATATTGCTCAATTCACAAATATCCATTACGCTCATATACCAGCTACCTTTCGTTTCCCATCCATATAGGTCTTAAAAATAAATTAGGTGAATTTTTTTTTTAACTTTTCGGAATACAGAATTTCAAATTTTAAACTACGTTAACTAGTCTACATATGTATAGGGTCAAAGAAGTAGTTTTGTGTTCTTTCCAGTATACACCAATCTAGTGTTATGTTAAAGTTTCTATCCATTGCTTATCATTTAAATACAAAATCTGATAAATACATTTATTAGCATACATTTATTTTTAACTTTAAGGTGTAAATGTATGGAACGTGAGAAAAGGCCAATGTTCTTGCAATTTTTATAGCAAAACTTTTCTTTTTTTTCAAAATAAATCGCATTTTACTTATGTAGAAACGTAGAATTTGATTTTATTAATATGTTGAAAATGGCAAACTTTTTAAATAAAGATAAAAATGTGTCATTAAATTCCAGGACAACCTTGACAGATATTCAACAACTGTTTATATCACCATGTGAAGAAAATTATACTCTTTATGTTGCTCTGGAGCAATATTCAATTTATTTTAGCCAAAGACATTTTTTGCTATGAAAACTGCAAAAGCACTACCCTTTTATCGCGGTCCCTACCCTCCCAACACTCCCAACATAAAATCCAATGTTTTAAAAAGCTACTAAACAGTAGTCTAATAGAAATACTAAATATTAGTAGTTTTTAAATAAAAAGTTAGCTCTGCTCTTAAAAAACTAAGTAAATATGAACGCAATAAAAATGTTTATGAAATAATTGTACAAAACTTATTTTATACATTTAATTAATTTTATTTACTTATAAGATACCAGTTATACATTTAATAAATTCCAGCGTAAATTTAATTATGTTTTTCTCTTATCTAATTACAAATATTTAAAACCAAAAACAAATAAAATCTTCAATGGTAAGGAGCAATAAAAGATACATAGTAGAGGAAATAATGTCCATAGAAAATAATATTTTATTTTAAATGTAAATCTTTAACATGCACTTTTTCAATCAACAAAAAATCCCGCCAGCTTCCTAACATAGTACTTATATTATACCCAAATGTGCCACTATTAAATCTCTTTCAAATTGAAGTATATTATATATTTTAATCTTTACTACAAAGCACAAAACAAATAAATCTACCTGCTTAAATTGTTATTCACTGTTT
The DNA here is from genome assembly GCA_902151455.1 of Timema bartmani. Classification (NCBI taxonomy): domain Eukaryota; kingdom Metazoa; phylum Arthropoda; class Insecta; order Phasmatodea; family Timematidae; genus Timema; species Timema bartmani. Next base: position 48,670 of record CABFWB010000109.1, on the reverse strand, counting down.
TCAATGCTCACAAATATTGAAATATAAAAATAACGACAGTAATTTACTCCATAAATATGTATTTTTAAAAGCAATGTTATTGTGTATAGACACGAAATATCAATGTATCAATTAATTAAAAATGGACAAAATCCAAACTGTTCGGTAAGTTAAAAGTGTTCTGTATCATATAACAAAGAAAATAAAACAGTTTGAATCAAAACAACACGATAGATTGAAATATTGTCCATTTGTCCCTATTAAAAATAAAGTTTTGTATCATAGTTTTTATCTCAATCCACAATTTATTTTTATAAATAATGTTTAGTTGTATTATATCAAGTTGACTAACAAAGTTTTATTATGACACTTCTTTTTTTTATTCAACGTTAGCTTAAATACAACACATTATTTATCTTCACATGTTTAGCACAACTTTTATACATCAATGCTTTGATTTTCTAAAAAAAAAAAAAATTAAAAATGGCATAAATGGATTTAATATTTTTGAAGTGTTTGTGGTGATAGTTTGATGTGCCACGGATGAGTGCCAACGTAGATATTTCCGTTCGGTGTAAATAATGCATTGTGTCATTTTGTATTTAAAGGTGACCTATAAGGTGTTTGTTTTAAAATTAACTGAAGTTGTAACAGTTAAATTTTAGGTGAGAAATGAACACACAATAAAATAGAGACAAGATCATCGGATCCATAAGAAAATTCAGGATTAGGAAAAAATAATTTTGGAATATATTATTTTATACTGACTGTACTCTTGTACTGCATAATAAAGTCTAAGCACGACATAATTTTAGAAAAAAAGCTACAACCAAATCCTAGGTAATTAATTTACCACTTAACTTTGTATATTATAATTATAAATGGTTCAAATCCTATATTTCTCGAAACCTAATTTTAAAATTTCTTTTGAATCTCGAATCCAAATTCACATCCTTGATTATTTTTTTTTTTAAATGTACAACTTTGGTTAAAGGGAAAACATTTAAAATATAACTTCTAATTTTCGTATAGGGCTAGGTGTCATTGACAAAATTATACTATATTTGTCATGTCTATAACGTCATAAAAAACAAAGAGAACCCTTTTTTAATAAATTAATACAATTAGACTTTTTTTTGTGTGATTTTTCTATTCTCTCAACTTTATAAGTCAAATAAAATTCCTTCTAACAATTGTTTGAACAATTTTATTTGAAGTCAGGGCTCTCATACTTTTATTAGAGATACTTTTTTTTTAGGTTTTTAGGGATTTAGAATCTCTCTAATATAGCTGGATTCGGGAGAATTAAGGATTCGAGTGTCTACTCTAAATTCTTAATAATAAATGCTAGCATTCTGTCAATATTTTAATTTCTATAACATCTTAATTTATGTAGTTATATAAATCTCTTATATTTACCACCTTTTCTAAGATTTTGATTAGAATTCTAGATATGAGATTCATAGATAAAAGTGACGGTTCGGATTTATAGAACAGTGGATTCTACTCATCTCTACATTAAAATTATCTCATACCTCATTCATTTAATATAATTTATTTTCAGATTTACCAAAATTGTATACATACATGTGTTAGGATTCGCATAAGCCTTTAATAATATTTGATCCTTATCTATTCATGTGTTCCTACGATTAATATGTCGTGTCTGTTGCAGGACAATCACTAATTGTCCCCTTGTTTCTGTGTCCTCTACCTCATTTCGCCGAAGAATGTTAGTGATGTGATAGTAGTGATTCTAAAGAACTTCTGTTTGCACTATGTATGTGAGGAAAAATATTATTAACATGCTCGCTATATCTCTTAGGAGTTTCCATTTATTTGTGTGACAAAACTAAGAGAGTATATCTAAGTTTGGATCAAAATGTATTTGTGATAAGAAGCTATATATATTTTTTTAGTGGACTGAACCAATGCAGGTACGGCTAATATCAAAATATATAATGTAGAGAATATTTTGAAGAAAAAAATAAATTGTCGTTAAAGCTACGTATAATTTTGAAAAATATAATTTAGATGACTTATTGATATATAGATGTGAAATTATATATTTTGATTTGGCTCATTATTTCCCCAATATAGATGTTACTTCTAGTGTGTGTAAAAGTATACATTTATAATTTAAAAATGAGGTAGATCTATCACTAGGACAATATTTAATAAATACACTGATGCTTGTAACTTACAACTTACTCGTTCCCATGACAGTCTACTTTTTGCGATTACTTTGATTTTTTTTTTTTAATTTTGTCAACCATGATGCCCTAGCTTTTAGTGTGTACAGTAATCTTCCTTGTGTGTTAAAGAAGTGTTGGTCACCCAAACCAAACTATATCAAGAAGGGTAAGGAAGCATAAACATGTACTTAATTAATTATTGTATTTCAACAGCAGCTGTCGAATATTTAGAAGTTCTTGGAAGCAATCATGTTACAAATTTGGGGGAGACACTAGTAGGTTTGAGTACAGAAATAAGTCTAGAATTTCAAGATTTTTTTAATAATATCCTAAAACTTAATTTTTTTAATTAATTAGTAGCCACAATTAATACAGTCTACGTGAATGATATAAAATGTATTGATATTTACTATGATGATATAGAAATGAAATAATTTGTTTTAGATTTGTTACAAGTATTCATTAGGTGTAATTAGTTGAATGTTGGTTTGTGATTTATTATTATTTATTAACGTTAGTTTTTACCGTCACAAATGAATCCTTAGTATTTATTAAATTATAGATACCTAAACTGATAGTTTAAAAAATAGTAAGAAATTATTCATTTGTTTTAGGAAAATCTTAGTAGTGTGTTTACTTACACAAATATAAAAGTTTTAGCTAATATGCAATTTAGAATTTATACTAATAAAAATTCCCTTACCAAAGACCAAAAGAGAACTACAAATAATCATGAAGTGAAATTTATTTAAGTCTATATTGTATATTACATAGATATTTATAAGTAGAAATGTATACATATTCTTGTACTATCCAATTCATTCCTAGAATTCTAGAAAGCATTTTTAGGGAAATTAATTAATATGTAAATTATTTTTCACTTAATCCTCAAACCATTCCAAAAACATTCAAACCACATTGTCACGTAAATTTAAAAAAAATCACTTCATGCTAAGAACATAATTTATTTAACTTAAATTTGCTGTTCTGTAAGCTAAATAGACAAACTTTAATAAGCTACAAGTTAAAATATTTCTTGATTTGAAATATAAAGTCACAACGTTATAACATTATTTATGGATTAAGTTAATATGTTAGCATTCATTGAGGTATTCATAAAACATATGAACTATTCTACCATTTTCAATTCAGCCAAGATAAACAGCAAGTATTTCAGCAACGTCAATTAGAAATAATTGTTAAGGATCTATTGTCTGTTGATTAATATCTAAACTATATTTTTAACTTTTTTATAATTTTTTTATTTATTTGAAGCTAGAATAATTATTACCACTAACAGCAATCACACATATTTGGCCTCATTATGCTAGCCATATTTAATAAAGACATTCTTTATTTTTAAAGGCATGAATAAAATTTGTAGAGTAAACAGTTAGTATTTGTAGAAACAATTCATATTCCAATGTGGTGAGATGATTTATACACATTTAACATTCCCGCACTACATTATCCTCACATGTTATATAGTATTTCGATATTTTCATAATTATCTAGTCAAAACCAAAGATTGAGTTCAAAAATTTGCATTCAACTTATAAAATACACAATCCAATAAATGGTAGAATAAAGAGAATCTATATTATTTTAACAATTTCATTGATAGTTAATAGTTTCAGAAAATATAAGAATCCTAATATTCACGTGACACCTTACTTATATTTTACTATCTACGCTTATGTATAGAAAAATAATAATATAAGCTACAAATTGTTTTAAATTTTGAGATGGTAGACAATAATATGTATTGGCTAAGATCACTCTGTATACCACTGTTTTCAAAAATATTGAAAGAAAGTAATCTATCAATCAACTAAGTTTGTGTTACCATATGTTTAATTTAGAGTGTAATTTTTATATTCAAGTTGTACTAAGAAATGTATTAAAGTTTGTAGTGTGAACTCGTCAAAAGCTAGTATTGATTTTTACTATCAAAAAACCTTTAAAGTTCTGTATTTAGAATTTATTTTGTACTACTGTAAATTAGATCCGAATACAAATAATTTAAACATATTTTATCTACACATATGATAAAACTGTAAATTTGTCTGTGCGCTTGTTTTTTTTTNTTTACTATCAAAAAACCTTTAAAGTTCTGTATTTAGAATTTATTTTGTACTACTGTAAATTAGATCCGAATACAAATAATTTAAACATATTTTATCTACACATATGATAAAACTTTAAATTTTTTTGTGCGCTTGTTTTTTTTTTTTTGTGTTTCCAGTAAACTCAAAAAGCACTCATCAGATCAAAATTGGACTTATTCTGTTGTACTCCTTATCTTTAATAATAAAGGGTAAGCTATATACCATCACGTTTATCTCATCAGCCAGTGAAACCATCTGTTAGTGTGGCTATAGCTCTTTTTTAAATTCATAACAATTCAAATACATTAACTTTTTACCTTTTTTGTAAGTTTCCTTGACAACAAGGGGATTGGAAATATCAACAAATTATTAATTGATATTTTTCTGTCTTACTTGATCGCCAAATGAGCTGTATAGTCTAAAGAGTAATTTACATAATAAGTTTAATCTTAACTCTAAAGAGAAACTATATTTGGTGTGTTGGTTGTTTTATATTCACATAAATAGGCAAATCGTGATTCTTTAACAAATAAAACTTACACATTGGTTTTATATTTTCATTTATTCAAGGTATTTAACGTGCACTTTCTGAACCAACTGATTATATCAGCACATGACTTACTAGCCAATTTAAATCTAGAACAAAGACAACATCCAGCCCCTGGTCATTATAGTTAATCACTTTGAAAGTGGTAAACTCATATTTCACCAATGTTCAATTTTTGGTCATGCCAGGAATCAAACCAGTGGCCCTTAGCTCAGTATACAGACACGCTACTGACTGAAATAAGGTGCCGGAATACACAGAGTTAGCGTTCAATATATTTATGTGATTTTGTCTTACATTTAGATGGATACATATTCAAACTAAGATAAATAGATTAATTACCATCCCATTAAAACATAGAAAATATTAATTAAAACGGTATACAGCAGGTAAAAAAACATTGCTGACTATTTAAATGTAAGGAAATAAATATTGATTTATTATAATTGCGATATTTTGTATTGTTTGTCCCCAGGCGCGGATCCAGAAAATTTTCATAGGGGGGTCAAGCTAATTATAAATAACATAATTACTAATAATGTAAGCTTATTATTTAAGTAAAATAAGAATATTTTAGAACGTTTGAAAATGCATTATAGCAATGTGATAGTTTTTTTTGTCTGATCAATTTCTCAGCGTAGTCACCTAAATAACTCTAGAAATCCACAAAAATTAAAATTATATAATGTCAATAGCAAGTATCTTTTTAAAGCAACAGTAATTACTACTACTACTACTACTGCTACTACTACTAATAATAATAATAATAATTAATAATAATAATAACTATAAAACCTATACAAAACATTGTTCAAACGTACCTCATATTTTATAAATGCATTAATTGCATTTTCCTCTTATTCTTTTGAGCAAATTTCTCCAAAACTTCATCAGGATGAACTTCTATGCTTCGATGAATATTTAACATGGCCAAACCATTTAATCGTTCCTCATCCATATTTGACCTTAAGTATGTCTTTAACCTTCTTAGGGTAGAAAATGATCTCTCACTAGTGCAAGTAGTCACGGGAAGAACAGACAAAATGTGGAGAAGAACTTTGATGTTTGGGTAAAAACCATCTGAAGCATGCATTAAGCTGTCAACCGCACTAGATGGACACTCTGCCTTAGATTTATGTTTCCAGCGTTGTTGCCACAAGTCAATCTCTCCACGAAGTTCTGACGGAGTCCCAGGAAGGTCATTAGCATATGTTTGAGCTGCTTGTAATAAAATTTCATTGTCTTGGTTAGCAAATGCTGGTATTAAACCGTATAATGTGATAATATTATCATGTCCAGTTGATGAAAATCTAGTTGACAGTTCAGAAATAAGATAGTCCACAAATGGCAGGTAGACATTTAGTCTATAATATTCCTCAGGACTATATGCAGCAACATTTGGCCCATGAGTTTGTGTTCGAAAGGTCCTTGGTATAGTGATGTCAATTTCATGTTTTACAGCCAAATTCACCGATTCATTATAGACTTCTGTATATTTATTAGGGTTATTCCGATAATCTTTCAATGTCTCTAAAACATTTGCTACCATATTATAGCAGTTTTTCAGGTCTAACGAAGGGTTTTGAAGCTGACGAGACAACGTGACTGTTAGACTGAAGATAAATGAAACAATATGCAGAGTTATAATAAAGTCAAACCTGAGAACTGAGGTGAGTAAAAGTGCTGACTTTGATGATGGTGCTTCCGCATCAAATACTTGTAGGAAACATACAACTGCATCAAAAACATGTAAGAATTGTAAAAATGCATCGTGTCGTTCTACCCAACGCGTCTCACAAAGCGTTTTGAGTTTGCACTTTGTTTCTTCAGGATATTGTTCATGTATTTTTGCTTTCATTAAATCTGTTCGTTTACTGGATTCTCTTACTTCATTTGTTACGTTACTGACCACAGCAATAGCGTTCCTTACACTTGTTAAAGAACATGCTTTAGAAATGGACAGATTTAGTTTGTGAGAAGCACAGTGCATATATATAGCAAGAGGCTGCTTTTCCCTAATACGAGCTTGCACACCTTTGATTTTACCAGACATGTTAGACCCTCCATCGTACCCTTGACCACGCAGGTTTTCAATTTTAAGTCCCAAATTGTTTAATTTTTCAAGAAGTAAGTTTGTGAGAGCCTCGCCGCTGAGATTTCTCGCTTCCACAAAACCTAAGAATTCTTCTCGAATTTTAAGTGAAACTATGTCCAGAAATCTAACACAAAGACTCATCTGTTCAACTGTTCCAACATCCGTTGTTTCATCTGCTAGTACCGAAAAAAATTGCCCTGCTTTAATGGACTTAACAATTTTACTAAGGATAACTTCTCCACAAGCTTCAATTAATTCGTTCTGAGTTGTTTTACTAATAAACGTTGCATTTTTGGGTGCTGTTTTTATGTGATTTTTTAAATCACTATCACCGGCATCAATACGGAATCTTAAAAGTGCTCGGAAGTTTCCCTCATTTTCTGTGCTATCGTTTTCGCTAAGCTCTCCATCATCACGATGACCTCTTAGGGGAAAGTTTTGTCGGCCACATAGTATAACTGTCTTTATCATGGGTATCAAACGTGCTCGATTTTCTTCAATTCTTTTTTTCACTTCACAATTTAGTCTGACTTCAACTGATTGTGTCCTGTTTTCAAATGTATTCTTAAATTCAGAACATCTTATAATTGCTGTTTTATGATATTCATTGGAGGCGTGTCCGCAAAGCATTTCATTTCCTTTTTTGTAGTTTAGAAACGGAGTCCGTACAAAGCTTCCGAGAGATATTCTACTCCTACCTCCTTCCTTTGATCCAAAAAGTACACATGCAATACAATAAGCGCCATTGTCCTTAGCACTGTACGTCAACCAAACAAACTTGTCCAGCCATGATCTTTGAAAATGTCTAATACCTCCTGACTGAACAACATTAGGGAACTTGTAGCTTAGTGGTGGAGTCCACGGTTCTACTAGCATGTGGTATTTTAAGTCATCGGAAATAGTTTCAGCTCCAACAAAGTTGCCAATATCAAATTTTTCTGGTCCTACACTTTCTATAGAGATTTTAGTATTTGAATTAAATCCACTGGTTGAGGGTGAGTCACAAACTAAGTTCACTGACGCACTATTTTCAATTAAATCCACAGTTTCGTTTCCTGTTGATTCAGGATTTTTTTTCTTGAAAAAACAAAATAAATCCGTCTGTCCCTTTCTTTTTGACATTATAATATCAATACTTGCATTCAAATCACATAACTAGCAAAGACAATAATTTAACACAAAATTGAATAGCAGGAGGAAGTATCACAGTCACAGTATCACAATGACAATAGGCAGTAGCACAATAACCATAAAAAACAAAACATAAATACCACACTCACAGTTTACTAAGAGTAAAGAAAACCATCATAGGTCATTATAATCACAAATAGACTGAAATATTTATAAATTACACTTTATTGCACATAAGCATTAACAAAACGAAACACACACGTAAAATGTTCCTCGTCTAAGGCCACTCGAACGAATCGTTCCGGTATTCTAAAAGTAAATATTTCCAGCTACCTCTGACTGGTTTGAAACAGATTAGCGTACTTTTCACTGGAAGGGGGTAAGTCTTTCTAAAAATAGCACACTCCACCCCTCTTTAACTCGGTCCACTACTTGTGTTGAAGACAGGTGTATGAGGTGAACAGCCTGCACTAGGAATTCAGTAGGGGTGTGCAAATCTTCGAAATGTCAAAGTCAAAGTTGAAGCCTAAGTCACCTTCGATTCGACGTCGTCACTTCGACAACCACCTTAGCATCTTGAGAAGTTTTGAAGATAAAATAAAACCTCTATAAATAACGAAAATATTTGAAAATCACTAATTACTACCCATTTAAATAAATTATAATAATCACATAACAGCAATAAAAAGTATTTTAACACTAACTTGATATTGAATTATATCTACCTATAACGCAAGCAGGAATAAACTCAGATATGTCAGCATAAAAATAATATAATATAGTGTGTTTTTTCCCTACTAAACTTTCTCTTTATTTAGAAGTATTATTAGATAATTTAAAAATTAATAATAGTGTTATTTGATAAAAAAAACTGTATTTGGTTTCAGCTTCAACCTTTCTTGGCATGCTTCAATCTTTGCTTCACCTGAGACTAAAAGAACATTCGCACATCCCTAGGAAAGATAAAAACTTGTATGATTTAATTTTTTAGTATTTTATTTCTAAATATACATTTTTAAAATTAATTTTCTAAACACCACAGGGGGGTCAGCTGACCCTTTGACCCCCCCCCTGTATCCGCGCCTGTTTGTCCCTACCCATCTCACGGTTAAGTGGAAACATAGTTCGGTGTTAGTAAACTTCAGAAATCTAGACCAAACATTTGGGTCTATAGTGGTTCATAATTAGCGGAGTTGGCTAAATAGTGAGATTTTGACGCCTTAAACCCTGTGACCTACGGTGTGTGTAATTCCAAACCCAAGAAAAATAGAAAGATGGCACTTTAAAGTATATTTATTGAATCTCCTAAGTTTGCACCTCGGGTGTATTTTAAAAAAAATCAAACATGTTGAGCTTAATGTCTTAGACCTTGTGTCAACTAGGAAATATATCTTTAAACTAAATCGACCAAGTAATTTTAAAGGATAATCAAGTCTTGTAGATTATGATGGGCAGGACATGCAGCAAGAATGGAATAATCTGGAACCTTATTAACTGGCAAACCCAATGGTAAGAGACCATTGGGAAGACCTAAACGTAGATGGGAAGATAGCTTTAGACCAGACCTGAAAAAGGTAGGGTGTAATGAGGTGGACTGGATAGAACTAGCTTTATATAGGGATAGATGGCGTACTTTTGTAAGTGTGGCAACGTACTTTCGAGTTTCTAATGCCATATAATAAGTAAATAATAAAACATGTGTCATTCCTATAGTTAATATGACCAAGAAAAATCAATCTATTCCAAGATATAATTGTAAAACTTTATTTTAATTATTTATTAATAAATATTTTATGTGCATTTCCCACTCAGCTCTAATCGTAATATAACTATTTTACCCCTGTATGTTCCACTCCACCCCTATCCTCCATACATATGCTCTTGGTTTTCCCCAGATTAAAAGGACGTGCTCGTATGAACAAAAAATAGGCAACAAGGGCTCGCAGGTTGATGAACTATTGATTCATGGTCACAATTATTACCTAATACCAAAATAACTCATTTTGAAGTACCTAATCGAAAAGTGGTTTTCAAGCCAATGAACTTTATTAATGACAGAAGGAAATATTTGAGGTCATTTTACTTTTATTCTCGCACTTTTGAGTATGACCTAGATGCAGGTCAATTCCATCCATATGTATTTGCGTGGATGTGTGTAAGTTATTTCTCTCCCTCTCTCTATCCCTCTCTCTCTCTTTCTATCTCTCTCAGACGCCCACACACTACAAATCATTCAAACCCGCACTTTCTCCGACGTAAGTACGTGATATATGGTAGTGATACGGGTATGAAACTTATGTTTGTTTTTCAAATAAAAACCTTAACTCCACCAAAACAAACAAATATTTTGGATCTATTGAGATAAGGTTGATGACGAAACTAGTAGAAGCAACACCGACCTTTTTTATTATTGTATACAGCTCACCCTTGATAAATATTGATAATATTCTTCTTTGTTGCACCGCAAATTACTACCCGTACATACTTTTACTTTAAATTCTACCTACCATATTAGCGTAAATAATATTTGTATGTGTATAGCCTAGATGGGTTATGAGACACCGTGGAATTATTTGAGTTAATTTGAGCATTTACGTACTTTCTCACTGTGAAACAAAATTTATTGTGATTGTAATTTGGTTCAATGTAGTCATGAAGCGAATGGGAATATAGTCATGGCACGGACAAATGTGTCACCGCCTAAAGTTGTATGGTTTTATTGAACCAACTAGATAGGTCATAAAACAGCTCAATAAACACTAATGAAACATCTTATATTTGGTTTCTGTGACATCATCAGACACCTTAGATCAGTCGGTAGCGTGTATGTCTACTAAGCTAAAGGTCCCGGGTTCGATTACTGGTATGGTCTAAAAATTCATCATTGGTGAAATGTGGGTAAACTTACCCATTCACAGTGATAAATTAATGGTCTGTGGCTGGATTTTATATATGTAGTACATTTAACTGGTTTTATAAACCGTGTTTTTAAATAATCAGTCGGTTCAGAAAGTGCACGTTAAATATCCAAATAAATTTTAAAATTAATGAAATCTTAAACTTAGTAAAACCTAAATAGTCTAAATACATTTTTGCTCATTTTATAAATGGTCCCACATTATCCTTCCACACAACTAACCTTAAATTCTGATTTACTTATCGTTACCTCACCAGAATAGTTAAATTTGTAAAGCTCGGATGAGTTGTAAGACGTGGTGGAGTTACTTTTAAATGTATTTGAAGTACTTAAGGTGGGAGCGAAGGGAACGTCATTAAAGGGAAGTGTTTTTGCAATTTTTATAGCAAAACATGTTTTTAAATACAATACCTCTCCAGTAGAAACATAGTTTAAATTTCTTCATGAGGTGATATCAAAAGTTGTTGAATATCTGTCAAGAGTGATCTGGAAAGATAATGACCAACTTTTTTAATGAAAAGAAAAAGTTGGTTATCAAATACTAATCTGCTCATGACAGATTTTCAACAACCTGTTGACATCACCATGTGAAAAAAATTAAACTTTGTTTGTACCGAGGAATATTTTATATATTTTTCTCTCTGAAAACTGTAAGAAAACACTGCCTTTAAATCGCGTTCTCTTCATTCCCACCTTAACGTATTCTTTCATAATTAAATAATTATATATATATATGTATTTTAGTTATATTAAAATCTAGAACTAACACGACACCCCGGTCAACCGGTATTTGTGGATCATTCGCCTATACTCCACATGTTATCAAGGCCACGTTAAGCAAATGGGGGGAAGGGGGGAGCCCGGGGAAAACTTAATTTGCTAGGCCTCCAGCTATCTGCCTCCCCCCCCCCTCCTTGTAAAATAAATTTTAAAAAAGATTATTTTTATATTCATATTACAATGGTTTGCACCACTATACTAATTTACAGCCGTTAAAGGTCTAATGCCCTAAAAGGTAAATACATGTAATAATAATTAACGTTAGAAGCAGTGTTTTTATATATATAAGGTTTGATTCGTCATCAGCTCTTTTTTTTTTAATTTTCTTCTTCAAAGAAATTGATTTGTGTAAAGGTACAAAGAACAACTTGTGCCAAGTTTGAAGTAAATCATTTAACGCGCTCAAAAGCTATCGTGAGACAATATCCACCACAGACAGACAGAAAGACAAGTGCAAATCGGTGAAGCTAAAACGGAGAACTCACTTCACACGTTCAATAAATCAAACCATATTATTGTAGTTTTATTTGTTTTTACACTCCTACAATTTTTGCTAGATCGGCCATAAAAGAAATTTAATAAATGAACGCACAAGAAAAAATGTATCACCACAACTTGTATTTTCCCCTGTCACCTAAGAAAGCGTCCCCCCTCCCAAAAAAACACACAATACGTGGCCCTGTGTGATCACACCATTTTCACACCCTTAAGAGTGGACCTGCATGCTATTGTAGGTGCAGCTTTCTCAGAAAATATACAACATATGCTGACTAAATAATTACTTCATAAACTCTCTATTATCGTAAAAGTGTTCTGGAATTGTCTAAGTGTGACTAATGGTTTGTCTATAAAACAAAATTGGAAAACAACCCACTTTGATGACCGCATGGTATAACGTGCTACTCTATCAGGTAGACTAACCTGCCGATGACCGAGAGATCAAGGCTCGAATCTCGGTGGGTGTTTTTTTCCTAAATGGTTCTCCACTCCTGCTCCACGCAAATGCGGGTGTATTTCCTCTAAATGTAACCCTTCTAATCTCTAAAGCTATTACCATAACTAGTACATAAGCGTACAAACCAAACGGGTAGTATGAAGCGATGATAGAAAAGAAAATTGAATCCAAGCCAAATAAATTCAAAAACCTTTTTAGAGACAAACCATTATTCATAAATGAAAAAAAAAAAATTCACTTTTTTTTTAAAAAAATAGAAAATTATCAAGTAATAATTATGTTACCATAATATGTTGTATGGTTTCTGAGGAACGATAAAATAAGGAGAATAGGTGAATGATTCGCGTAGGTCTCCTTAATCTCTGCCAAAAGAGAAGCTAGAATTTGACTGTAAATAGATTATTCAACTACACCGAATCGAACCCCGGATACTTAGCTCACTATGCAGACGCGCTACTGACTGAAATAATCTGCCACACACGGTGTGGAAATAAAAAATCCATGTAGTTGACGCCTTCTTATCACGACGTCATAGTTCCACTCTCACATTTGAGGTTCTCCTCTTTCTGCCTGTCTGTCTATCTGTCTCTTCACTCCCCTTCACACGTAACTCATTCAACCAAGTAATTACAGACTACGCGCCCGTACTTACACAATACCCAGGCCATCACGCGTGCCTTGCGAACGAACGGTCATTGGACAGGTCGGGACTTCCAATCCCAACCCGCTCGGCCGGTGATGACGTCAACACGTTACACGGGCTGCCCTCCTTATCCCATGTTCTCTATCTCTCTCTCTCTTTCTCTACAACTAGCGACAATAAATGTGAGGGACTCTGACACAAATCGTCACAGTTTCACGACAGCAACATTCGCGACAGGTACTCTGTGACGATTCTATACTTGTTCCCCGCTGGTTTTGTCGAACCACGAACTTTCGTCTCGTCATGCTACAGGGATATCACTGCTTGGTAGCTTTGGCTCTTCTTTCGGCAGCGGCCGCTGCGCCGGCTTTACCAGGTAAGACTTTCAGTATAGCCCTTCTCAAAACTCACTTCATTATTCACTCTCGCAATATACTGGCCTGCCGGTGACTGATAGTTCGGGGTTTGAATCCCGGTCGGATGTAGTGAGGTTGTTTTTTTTCCTAGAGTGTATTCTACTCTCTTGGTTAAAAACCAGTCAGTCAGTACCTATAGGTCTACTACCGCTTGTTCTGTAGTACATTGTACAACAGGAGGAATCACCTCTAAAACAATACTGTCCTGCATAAAATCAGTACGTATGGCCGCTCTAGATATAGCATACAAGGTTGCTGTTTAATATCCATATATAAATAACACGCTTCAGTGCCCGCATGGTCTAACGCGCTACTCTCGCAGTAGACTAGACTGCCGTTGACGTGAAGATCAAGGTTCGAATCTCAGTTGGGTGTATTGAGGATGTTTTTTTCCAAAATAGTTTTCCACTCTCCCTCCACGCAAGAGCTGGTAAACTTCCTGTGAATATAACTAACCCCTAAAACCATTAGCGTAATTACTACATAAGCGTATAACCCAAACGGGTAGTAAGACGCGGTGTTAAAAAAATAAAATAATAATATTATCACCCACTTCGGTGGCTGTGTGGTCTAACGCGCCACTTACGTGCTAGGCTAGACTTTCGCAGACGGTGAGATAAGGGTTTGATCCCGGTCGGGTGCACTGAGGGTGGTTTTACCAAATGGTTGGCCACTCTCCCTCCGCGTAATTTTGGGTGCACTTCCTCTCGATTAAACCATCCTAACCCCTAAACCATAAGCGTATAACCCGAACTGGTAGTAAGACACGGCGCTAGTAATAAAAAATATCGTCTTTATTTGGGCCAAGTCAAGGCCAGAGCCATTTCTTACCACAGAATATATATGCCATTGGGAGCGCAAACTGGTTGGCGCACTGTGTAAAGTCGATCCACAGCTTGAAGAACCTTCTATGAAGGTAAAAAGTGTTACTACTACTTTTGCATCATGGGGTGGATTCTGCATCTCTCATTTTTCCACATCTGGAAGCTAAAATATGTTGAACTATCTACAATACTGGTGACTCTCTGATACGTGTTTATGTTCTTTAAAAGGATCTTCAAGGCAAAGATAAGTTAAACAATTCAAAACAATATCATTTTTAAATGAGATTTGGATAGATATGGATGAGTTGAGTTTCACCCCTGTTAAGTAGTGAAGACGAGACAACATAAGTCACCTTATATTAACTCGGATAGGATTTAAACCTCTGCTTCTCTTTCGATGGCAATCAAGTGCAGATTAATCTTAACACAATGGGTTCCAAGCCCCTGGGGTCGCAATTGCTATTTTGTTATTTTTATCAATAGTATTTAGGTTCTGATTTAAATAGAAGATGATTTTTATGCTTATAAAAATGATTAAAACATTATTAATATATTTATTAGCAAAGCCATGTTATTTGAAGATGTCACTTTTTATTGATAATATTAATTCCTATAAAATAATACTGACCACTGACATAATACTGGTCTAGTGGTCAAAGTTCATGACTACACATTCATTGGTCCTGGGTTCAATCCGTGGTGCTTCCAGAAGGGATCTGTGAAGGAGTGGTTTTAGAACGGGGTCAAACTCAGCTTCGTGAGGACAAATGAGCTACTTAAATATATAAGTAGCATCTACGGTCTAGAAAGCTGATATTAACAGTTGTAGGGTTGATTGTGCTGACCACATGACATCTTATATCCACAAATGTTGGCACTTTTATCGATCACGGCGTTGGGCGCTCGGTAGGTATAGCTCGATTACGGACTTAAGCCATGGAGTATTTTTAATAAAATAATACTAATAGTATGTCAAAAATGTAGTATTGTTAAACACAAAAAAGCTTGTGATTTTTCAAAGTGTTTCTCATTATGAATCCTAGTAGGTTGTTACAATTTTAGCTGGTCTAGTAACATGAGTTAAACAAAATTAATATTAATACTTAGCACCGCGTCTTAAAATCCGTACTAATTACACTAATGGGTTAGAAATGGGGCAGGATGAATATAAGAAGTGAACTCGCATTCTCGTGGAGGTAGAGTGGAAAACCATTTAGTAAAAACCACCCCTAGTTCACCCAAGCTAGATTCGAACCACGATCTCCCCGTCCTCTGCGGTCTATTGCAACACGAAACTAGCGCGTAAGCTAACTACGCCACAGAGACGGGTTGAACGAAATTAAAAGTAGGCCTACTAAGTAATTACTGGCTTTTATTAACACTTTATAAATAATTTTTTTATCATGAAATGCTTGCACAGTAGACAACCATTTTGTATATTTAAGACTATGTCTATTGTTAACAATAGTTATAGTGATTCACGGATTAAAGCTAACGGTAACAATACATTTTTTGGGTCAAGCCTTTTATGCTACCTATAATTTTATCTTTATTAATAAATACTTATTGAGATCAATTTATTATATTTTGAAATCAGCTAGTAAGAGTACATGATAAAATATGTGAATATATATAATCTTATATTAATTTGGAAGTGTTTTTACAACAATTCTCGCCGGCTCGTTTCTAAATTTATTTATTAATTATTAGCTTAACCCGTTCCTAAAGGTTCCACTGGAAAAATACATTCCTACATACACATAGAGCGTTATTTATTTATATATTTATATATATAAATAACGCTGTATGTGTATGTTATATATGTATGTATATGTATACGTGAACAAAGCGTGGTATTGGTGAAATACTGACTAAATATCAAATTAAAATATCTTTCGAACTGGACTTGAAATTGCTCCCTAACACGCAACAAGAGGGCTGAACAAGGGACTCGGATGAAGAAAAAAAGAAGCGGGAAGTAAACCAAACAACCTAAAAAGACTATTATTTAAAGTGGTATATCCGTACAGACTTGAAACATTCCATCAAATCGTATCGGCACGATCTTTTTTTTCTACAAGTTATTTCAGCGCATAGTTTATCCTCGTGATAATGATCTCATATTACCCATCAATGAAGGGTGATGCGCCCCCCC
>CABFWB010000109.1:16145-31743 GCA_902151455.1 Timema bartmani | reverse complement strand
CCCCCCCCAACTCTTGCTTCGTGACTTGCGCACAAGCTCTTCGTGAACGACGTGTGTTAGCCGGAGCTTCTTCCACTCACATGGCATCTTATGGTTGGGCACGGAGGGGAAAAGGTCGTTACCGTGACCGTTGAGTTTAGCGCATGCGCGGTAACTCAGCGTGACTGTCGGACCTCGCGGTCTGTGCGTGCTAGTATTTAAGCAATGAAAAATATTGTTCCGCCATCACGTCTCACTACCCGTTCTCATATGTACTAATTACTATAATGTGTTACAGAAGCGTAAGGTTGAATATAAAGAAAGTGTACCTGAATTTGCGTGAAGGGAGAGTGGAAAACTATTCAAGTAAAAATCCCTCCCAGTACATCCAACTGATATTCGAAACCCAATCTGCCCATCACCGGCAGTATAGCCTATTTCAAAAGCGACGCCTTAGACGATGGGGCCACCAACGTGGATATTCGCACATTGTATTGTTGCAGTCTTGGAGCACTGTTTTTATTTTAAAATAATGATGTGTTTTATTTTCTAAGCGTCCTACAGCCCATTTAGACTACACCCATATTATACTAATGGGTTTGGGGTAAAGGTGACAAAGTCTATACCTACGTTTGCGTGGAAGGAGAGTAGGAAACCATTTAGGAAAAAAACAACAGCTATAGGCTGGGACATGGCTATTACGACAGTAACGTTTTAGACCGATTGACTAACGAGTGGTAGTCCCCGGACGTTAATTAAACACTATGAAAGGGTAAACCCACATTTCAACAATGATAAAATGTTCGGCCGTGCCGGGAATCTAACCCGGAACCCTTAGCTTAGTAGACAGACATAAAATCTACTGAGCTTAGATACCATCAGACCTATATGAACATTTCATTTATTGAGATATTTCAGCTATACAAAATAATGTACTCGACGATTTATTCTAACGATGCCTACTTGAAATATGCTTTGAATCAAATATATCATTTATTTTGTATACAGACGCTGTATATAATAGTAAACATGAACATTATAACTTTGCCATACTCATTACTGGAATTGGAGTCGAATCAATAAATATGTGGTCTGGCTTTTATTCAGGTATCTTATGCAAATATTCATAATTTACCTGTATTTTAAGGTCAAGACACCCTCAGTCGATAAATAGTCTGATTAGCTAAGTGTCTAAAGTTCGCTTCCCGTCAAGGCCTAAAATTGTATCATCGGTGAAATGTGGAATTCTTTGGCTCTGGGTGTTGTTGCTGTTCTAGACTTCATTTAGTTGAATAAAGCAGTTTGCTGATATGACCAGTCACTTCAAAAAGTGCACGTTAAATACCTACAGTAGCTCCACGACTTATTTGGTGCTGACTGACAGCTCACAGCTGACTCCTGACACTCAACATTTAGGTACATACCTAAATTTTGACTGTCAGAAGTTACAGCTGTTAAACACATGTTTTTTGTAGATCATACGGTTCAACGTATGGATTAATAATTTGGTCTGATAACGTTTCAAAGCCGTCAGCTGTCATCTGTGAACTGTCAGTCAGCACCAAATAAGTCATGCATAGGGTTTATCTTGAATTAACAAAATATTGCGTTTACATTTCATTGACGTTCATTTTATTACATTTGTAAAGCCAAATATGTTGTAAAAAAATTAGAATCCAATTTTCAGCGTCATTGGAAGTTACTATTAACCTATAAATATTACCACTATAAGGATCAATTGCAATCTTTTTTTTCCTGTAGACTGTCTGAGCTCGTAATTTTGATAAATTTCGCTCATAAAAAAAAACTCCATGGCGTCAGCCCGCAACCGAGCTAGGCCTATACCGAACCGACTGCTGGCGAAGAAAGTGCCAACTTATGCGGATAGAGAGTGTCATGTGGCTGGCACAACGAACCCTTTAACTGTTAATATCGGTTTTCTAGACAGGAGTTGCTACTTTTTTAGTAAAAATTGCTACTAATTTGTTCTCGCGAGGCTGAGTTTGAACCCGTTCAAGACCCAATGCTTCACAGAAAAGTCTAGAAGCACTGGGGATCAAACCCAGCACTTCTGTATTCATAGCCAAGAGCTCTGGCCACTGGACCACAAATATGGTGAACCAATTCCGTAACTACTTTTTATTATAGCCATAACATTTCAAGAGGACGTATTGACGTATTGACGTTTTATAGCAATGTTTTTTTTTTTCAAAATAAATAAAATATTGCTCCAGTACAAACATAGACTTTAATTTTCTTCACATGTTGAAATCAACAGTTCTTGAATATCTGTCAAGGCGGTCCTGAAATTTAATAACACCTTTTTCTCTTCAATTAAAAAGCTTCTCATCTAATACCGCTAAGCTAATGATGGATATTCAGGAACTGTTGGTATCACCATGGGAAGAAAATTAAAGTCTATATTTATACTAGAGCAATATTTTCTTTATTTTAGACAAAAAAAAACATATTCCCATAAAAAAAAAAGTCACGTCCCCTTCCAGCCCACCTTAACAACTATTCAACTAATCACAATTTGTTCCACCTTGACAATTAAATGATGATATTTATAGGTAAGCCACGATCTGATATTACACTACACATTGAATACTAATATGGTTGTTTGTAACATAGTAATCTTGTTCGTGTAAAAATGGCCACACTTCTCCCGACTTGTAGGAGTAAAATTAGCAGTCCCGCACACTAGTGCTGTCACAAGTTGTGCCTATCTACACGGGGAAACACACCGCATGGTCTAGAATGTATGCAATAGAGTGTACATTGCTTCATTAGGGGAAACTGTGCGCGTTTTACCCGTCCTATTGTCCTGTGCAGTATTGTTCTAATTGTATATACCCCTGTTGATTCATGACATGCCTTGGAGGGTTTAAATGTTGTTGTAGGAATCGTTGCGAATTGTAGGAAGCACAAAACGTAACAAGATAACCTTGGTCTCAACAATACATTTTCAGTGAGGTTGACCATTTTAGAGAAGATGGCTAAAATAGAATGGCAGATCAATAACTCTGTTGGAGGAAGCCTCAAGATGGGATGGATATCACAAGGATGAAATTCCTCCTACTTAATTAATAAAAAGAAAAACCTTAAATTAGCTATTCAATACTAATGAGACTGCCTTCCTAAGGGTAAAAGTCCAAACACTGCTATATTTCTTATGAGAATGCAAATTTGACGCTCAAATAATTTAGCACTTTCTACTGCAGCCAAAACAAATTACTACTTTATTTTACTTACTTATTTGTTCCATGATATTAGGCTATATCTAGCTTTCTAAGACATGCATATTAATCAAATAACTGCCGCAATTTTGGTAAAACGTCGTTTAAAATGAGCTTATAAGTGTTTTTATATTTTAACATTGATATAATATTTTTTACTTTATTCAGATGAAAAAAATTAAAATTGTGTACAGTATGGATCCCTGTGGATGTATTTTAACCTCATTATGGGGTAATCCATATTTATAATTACCAAACCACTCCTTAAATAATGTGATACTGCTGAACATTTGAAATGAGTTCTAACGCTCCAGAAGGCAGCCTCCTTTGCAGCAACAAAAACATGTTTGTGATAATATCCCATAAATACAAATACAGTACAATTTTCATAGCAAGGGCTTTTAGAAAATACCTATATTCTTTTGCAGCCCAAAATAATGAAATCTTACTATTTTATTAGTATGGTAGAAAGCAACGCTGTACAATTAAGTAGGCCTATATATAAAAAGCTAAGCTTGAGGGATGACAGTTTATAATTACGGAGATCAGCCTTAACTGAATTATATTAAAATAAATTATAGGTATTAATAATATCTAACAAAATCTGCAGGTGCATATCATATTACTTGACTTTAATACCTACGTGAAAGTATATCTGATAACTTTTCTATGAGCCAGTTATCAAAACTGAACTTTTACCGATATTTTACTATAAAATTCCTGTGAATGTACTTTATAAAGCAAATTTTAGCATTTGTTCTGATCCAAGCTATAACTGACAAACTATTAAATAACATTTACATTTCGAAATAAACTTCAAAATATATATTATTCAGTAGCCTATGTAATGCGTAAAATTGACATCCACACTTACCAAGAAGAGATAAGTTAAAATATCTAAAAAATATTAAATAAACAATTTTTCAATGTTTCTCAGTCAAAGATTTCGTTTATGTGGTCTAAATACACACATTTCATATCAATCCTCCAAATTGAGTGTCGTTACAAGAAATGAAGGTTCGTTGTCTAGTGTATCGTTGAGGTCTCTTTATTCTTTCTGTTTTACAAACATATTCAATGTGAAGTACAATTTTTTTTAATAAAGATAATGAAGATGTGCGCTATAATACACTTATAATAGGTAGTGTTCAAAACTGGGCTGGATTTAAATGAATGCATTACGCATAGTTCAAAACGTCCACTGTGGCATAAGTTGGAACAATCTTCCGTATCACACGAGTAAAACGAAGTGTACACGCATCCCTAGGTTTTACAAACCAGGCTACATTTCATTGTTTCGATTGTGGGAACTATCTGGGATTCAGTCATTATTTCAGGCCCCTAATAGGAGTCCCTAATCTTGTATTAGTCCTTAAAAATGTGTTTTTGTGTTTTTTAGTGTTCTATATAAACAATTTCTACTCCAGTATCACCAAGGTAAGTGTGTTGGCTATCCTTCCTAATCCAAACCATAATTTTGTATTAGAAATTGATAACAGATAGGTAACAAAAACGACTGGTTTAGTAAATAATCTATTCATGCGCCAAAGAACCTATCAACCAGTGATGAAGGCTATTAAAATAATGAGGATGACTGGCCTCCTGATTTAGTGGTCAGCACTACTTGGTGTTAATTTAAAAGTCCCGGACTTGATTCCCGGTGGTACCATAGGTAATTTTTCCCGAAGAAGAATGGTTACTAAGGTCACCATGTTATGGCTAACTAGGTTTTAAGTTAGGTTTAATAATTCTAGGGGCGTAAATAGGTCAATGTAAAATAAGCGTCTTACGTTGGTTTTGGCAAGTTGTGAGGATGAGTGTGAATCGAAGTATGAAGAGAAAATATATGAAGGTAGAGTATGTGGATCAAAAGGAAGAGGTAGGCCATGTAAGATGTGGCTAAATGTTGGAGATGAATGTGTGAAAAAGAGAAGAATTACAAGTTTTAAGAATAAAAGAGCATTTATGACTCGGATGTATGGATGTTGTTGAAGCGAAAAGAAGATGCAAAGAAAGGGATGTGGGAAGAAAGTTAGTGAGGATGGATTAAGTACGGAGTTGTTTTTTGAGCTATATGCACAGTTTCTTGCCTTCTTGGTTACTGCACATATTATTATTTTGTTTCAAATGATTTGTATTTCTTGACTTAGCATAATCCTTCACATACAGATAACGTATTTTCAACTTTGATCCTAATTTGTTCATATTGAAATTAGTATTTTCCTACTGTAGCTATGTATATGATACTGTACCGTGTATTATAAGGATCTAGACTTTTCAAAATTAAAGTAAAAATTTAGTAATTTTAACTTATATTTACTTACATTATTTATTGTAAACTGTAAAATATGTTAGCATATTATGTTGAATTAATTTTATTTAAAACCATTTTAATCGTTGTATTGATACATTTAAATAAATTAATGATTGGGCCTTTTAATCAAATGTGTTACAATGATTAATTATTGATAAAATTCTACTATCAGATAAATCACAGATTTAAAAAAAATCGTTCTACATATCATGTAGTTTTACTTTACAGTTGCATTTTTTATTAGAAGACTTAGATTGGCATAAAATAATGTATTTAAAATAACCATAAAAAGTAATTGAGATAGTATTGAGATTTGTATTTAAGATTTATTTGATTGTATGGATATACAAAATACTATCAAGTATGGATTATAGCTGACACTAATGAGAGTCAGTCATTATCAATAAATTCGAGGAGGTGAGTTAGGCCTAACATTATTTAAATGAATGCTTATTTTTATCCAGCATATATACTAGAATGAATAACAAATTTTCAATACGTTGATTCGCGCTAATCACCTGCACCAGTGGACGCATGGCCATAGACATCAATTTTGTTTCGTCTGGTTAGCAGCTAGAAACAGGTTTGGGTTCAAATCCCTGCTGGGTGTAATGAAGTGTTTTATTTATTAAATGGTTTTACATTCTACTTCATTTGATGTGTGGTTATATTTCTTTTAAATTCTATCTTACTCTTCCCTATTTCTTTAGTATAAATATGCGTTGATATAGGATGGGTAGTAAGACGTGAACTCACTAAGTTATATTAATAAAAGTCCAATGGTGCTTGTATACATGTATGTATATCTTTCGAGAGAATTTTTAGTACGTCTCACCCAATACGATAGAAAGCCAAAATTTGATGAATTTATATAAAAACCCTTCAAGAGATGCACAAATTGTCCAAACTTATAAACTTATCAAAAATAAAAATTATAAAACATTTGATTTAGTTAATCCTTTTAATTCCTCGACATGTTATTTGCATTTTAAAAGTAAAGAGACACTAGAACTTAAGTTACAATCCCAAATCCAAAGAGAAATTGCATATTATAATACAGTAAGCTGTGTTTATGGTTTGGTTTATTTGTATTCATATTATTTAGTAAAAATAGTTTCTATGGTCAATGAAAATTTTAGAAGTAACTTTAAACATATTTATTTAATTTGTGCTTACATTTACATAGCCTATTGTGTCAGGGCAGCGTCTATGGGGGGATATTGCCCTAGGTCTCACATTATAGGGGGCCACATTTCCCCCAAAAGTTATTAAATTAAAGTTATTATTCTAAATCTTACATCAAATGATGTATAGATAACTAATAGCAATAATTATTCGCTTATTGATAGGATTCCATTTCAGATTCCTGAAAACCCTTTTACTTTTGTTAACTTAATTGGCTTGATTGTTTGGATTTAATTAAGTACACTCATTTAATAGGTTAATTAATATTCCATAAAACATAAGAAATTATTAAGTAATATTAGTACCGAGTACTTAGAAATATATTATAATGGTTTAGTGCTAAAACTGAAAACTGCCATACAAAAGGGGGGAAATGGGAGGTGGGCTCACAGTTTGTTTTGCCCTGGGTCTCACATTTTCTTAATAAAGCCCTGTCATGTATTCGTACAGGCCGATTACTACTATAATTAAAAGACAGCTAACAATGCAGAGTAACTATTGACATAACCTTATGAATAAAACTAATGTTTGATTTTGGTTTGTGTGTTTATAGTACTAAACATAGACTATGAAATGTAACCCACTTAGCAGTGACAAAATTGGATGAAAATCTATTCCACGTAAAAATATTAACGGGTTCATCTCAAGGGAATGTGTGTTTAGTACCAAATGTCGATTTTGCCCCTGTAAACCCTGACATCTCTTTTACTTTGAGACCAAGGCAGTTCCCAGTTAAACTATAATTTTTAATTACTATTAATAAGCTACAAGGTCAAACCTTGGATAGGGTTGGTATTTATCTGCCCAAGTATGTTTTCAGTCATGGACAATTGTACTTGGATTTTCTAGGGTGCAAAGCTCAACAAATGTAAGTGTTAAAACGTTTAAGGATAAAATCAGGGGACACTGGTAGCGAAAAACCCTACAGTATTCACATAAACATAGTGTTTATAAAGAAATTTTGTAATTTATTCGTTGAAAATAAAACTATTATAGTTAATTTGTACTTCAACCACTCTTACTTATTATAATTAGGTGACAGAAATATACTTTTATAACAAGCTAGCCCAACCTAACAAAACCTAACCTTTCATGCATCTACAAATTGAAGGTTATATATGGTTAGTTTGGATAATATTGAAATCTATTATACAACTAGTATAGAAATAAACTGATGCTAACTACCGTTTTTATAAAAACTAAAAATATCAAGAATAATTGTGTGAAATACAAATTAGCTACATTTTTTATACACATTTTAGTGCTATAAATTTACTGAAAAAACTCAATATGTCACAATCCTTCAAAATCATGTTTTAAAGCAGGCCTAAACATTTTAAGTAATTGCTCTATTTTAATTTGTTGTGTACTACTCTGGAAAATTAATTAATAAAGTACGAGAGTAAGGTTTAATTATCAAATAAATGTGTTTATAAAATAATAATTGAAGACCTATATTTATATTTAAAAGCTGATATTTTGAGAGAGTTGATCAAATGTTGTTATTGCTATAATTTTCAAATGTCTCAATAATTAAATGAGCGTATAATAAAAAAATATTACGTCTAGCTCACCGGCTGACATTCTTCTCCAAAGTTGTTGTAGGATTTTCAAAAATGTTACATACAAAAATTATACATATTGGCATTTAGGTGCGTGTGAATGTACTTTAAAAAATAAAACGAAATAGAGTTGAATTTTCATAGTTGTTAATATATAGCCTAAAGGCTTTATAATATTATTATAGCTAATGGCATGCATGAATATCATGAGAAAAAAACCAGTAGCGAAATAAGGCTGTTCAAAACTTTTGATATTTATATGAATACTCCCTAAACACACGATTGAAAGTTTTAGAGGCCATGCAGTTAGTTTCCGTCTTCCTCTCGAGGCTAAATATTCCGTGATTGTTTTAAGAGCTACTGGTCATGAATGCCCTAACAGCCCACGATTTCCTCCCCAGTTTTATACACAGGGCTGGGGGAGAGGGGGGTTAGGGGGATAAAGAGAACTGCTACTAGAATTACGTATGTATACGACACCATCAAATAATTCCCTTGAGGCAATGAATGAAAGGTATTATAAAGAAAAAGAAAAAGGAAATACGTAAAAATTGTAATTTTCTTAGCTCGTCCATTCTCATAGGGCATGGTACTACTTGTATGTATGCCCCAACCACAGTAGGAGTATTCCAGACATTTGCTTTGGAACGCATTTAATAAAACAAAACAATGGATATTTTGCCTAGAGGAGTCCTAGATTGAAGTCACTGAACATTTATTTATAGATACTATAATATATCAGAAAAGAAAAACCTCTTCGTGATAGCCTCACAACTTTTATTGTAGCCACACATGTTTAATTGTGGTTATCTAGCATATTATCAACATAAGTAGACAGAAATATTTGTGTTGAAGTTCTCGACTCTTGCTTGGAAATTAACAGAATACTTTTTTATTATTATAGGCTTTCCGTTTTAAAAAAATAACAATATTTCTTTAAACACGTTTATTTTGAGTATTGATCTGAATGTCCGTACTCAAGATACATTTAATTTAAAGGCACGATATGTTTGAGATCTTTTATAATATATTATTATTGAAAAATACGGAAATATGAAGATTTTGTAAGAGATAAATTTTTCCCAATTAGAGTTTGGGAAGTCTCTTAGCTCAACCCTGTTATTAGCCCCAATGATCTCATATCCCCTACGAATTTACCAAGGCTAGAAGGAGTATTTGCGTGAAGGCTCTTTTAGAGCATAGCTTTACCCCAAGCCTTTGGCAAAATATCACATATATAGGCATGTATATCATTATTTTAGCACCGCATCTTACTACCCGTTCGGGTTATTCACTTATGCACTAATTACATTAGGTGGTTTTCATATGATAGTTTTCTATTTGCTTTGTAAATTTCAAGAGCCAACCCCCATTTTTCAGCCCTCCAAATTGAAGTTTATAATTTAAAATCTTATTAAATGGGGTGTATTAGTGCTGTAAATCTTCAGCTACCTATTTCCCCGATCTCCATTTATAAAATAAAATAATTTCTTTATAGCTTGGAAACTATTGGTTTTATAAAGAAATTCCTTGTATTAAAGTTTTTTGTCTTTAAAATCCTTTGCAACAATAAGTATGTTTGTATCTCAAAGATTTTCAGAGATATACAAACAAGAGTATCAATAATAGAGATATCCGTTATGTGAAGTAACCTCTAAGTCATTCTCACCGAAAAGTTAGAAGCGCCACTTTTTTTGCAATGTTAAATGATAAAATCTATTTCTAACCATAAGTAAACTACCCTTAATTCCAGGGGTGGATCGAATTTTTCAAAACAACAACTGGTTAACGCTATGACAACCCTAGCCATTGGTAAACAATATGACGTATGATATTTACCTTTTATTTATATGTATTCCATATTTATATATATATATTATTTATATTATTATATTTATTATTAGTATATATATATTATATAACTTTTGTTGTATATCTTTACCTTACTTATATAATTTTATTCCCGTCATATTTGATTAAAACCTATAAACGCGAATAAGAATTAATTTAAAGGTCATATATGAATGTGCTTGCTATTATTAGGAATTTCATTTAATCGTTTCATTAAGAATGAGAGTTGGTGATTGAAAGATTTAAAACGTTTTCATTTTATTCCAATTTTCTCTAAATTGCCTCTATGACATACGAGAAATATGTCTCCTCAAAATCATTTCTAATTTTTTAATATATTTTCACTATTTACAGTGGTGTTCATGGGGTTATATTAATTAAATTAATTCAGTCTGTTATTTACAGTTTTTACAACTAATCAACTCGAAAGAAACAGTATATTTTGTACTCGACGATTCTCAAGTTATTTTTCTCCACCATTTAATGTTATGTCGTTGTTCATATCCAAACTTATATTCTATCGCCAATTAGTTGTGAATTTTGTCCCGCTCACTTACTAAACAGGGTCCTTTTTTTTCCTTTTTTTTCAGAAACCGCCCCAACGACGGACTCCACCGGTCCCCCTGAGGGCCCAGTCAGCGCCAACACGACGTTCAATGAGGCTCCATGCCTGAGGCAGGGCGGGTTATGTCTAGAAGTTGTCGAGTGTCCTGAAGGGAAGTTGAGCAGCCAGACAGGACTATGTCCTGACCAGCAGAACAATGGTGTGGAGTGCTGCTTTGGTTGTAAGTAGAGGAGACGATTTTGATTCGGAAGAACTTTTATTTTTACAGAAGAGTGTAGGAAAAAAAGGGGTAAAAACACACTATACTCAATATACACGACAACTTTTATTACTCAAACCCTATAAGGACTCCAGCAAATACTTTTATTTAACTAATTTAAATATTATAATTACCTCTTTTGACCATAGTATAAAGTGCATTAGAAAGGTGTCGTGATTGTTTAATAAATGAGAACGATAACTCAATTTGAGTAAAAATGGTATATTCCCCCTATTTTCCCCTGAACCTTATAAAAGTTACCGAAACAATTTGTGGAAATCAATCGAAATTCATTCGATATTGCTTAAGTTGAATCTGATTTAGTTTCTGAATTTAATAGTTTTTAGCTGAAAATCCAAGTATTTAATTTATAAAAAAAGAATGCTTTTTTTCCCCCCTAAGGTTTAGAAATAAGTTCATGATTATTTTGTGGAATTTTATAGTTTTATTTATATTTGAGTTCGTGGAACACTACCTCGATTTAATTACGATAAACTAATGTATTTTGCTTTGAAAATATGTTTTTATACGTCAAGCCATGTGATCTAAAACTGCCACATTTAATTGATAACAGTTTATATTATAGAGGTCTTGCATGTTATCTTTTGTGTAGTTACTGGTCTAGTTGTTAATCGGCTAAATGTAAAAATAGTATGCCATATTTTATTTTATAACTGAATTTTTTTTATTTATTACAGGTTGTCCCAAATTAAAAAATAAAACCCTAAACGTACAATATTCCAAAGTCTGTGTTCAAGTTGTGCACCACTAGCTGGCTAGAAAACGTTTATTTATTGAAACTATTCATAGCGCCCTCACTGGCACACATTTTGATCACAAACTTTGAAATACTGTGCGTTTGGGGGCCGGTTTTATCTTGGACACCCTGTATGTTATGGATAATTGGTGAAACTTGTGCAATCTCTATAGTTATACAATAAATGCACGTAAATATTATGATTTAAATTGAGTTAATAGTTTATTTTAAAAGCGTAGTTAATATTCTTATTAATTTTTTTTTTTACTAATTTAATTATATATAATAAAGCTCAATTAATGGTGACCATAAAAACATATGTTTGTATTTTCTCAATTTCTTTTCTAATGATATCACAATATAGAGCAGGAGTGGCCAGACATTTTTTATCTTGGGATATGCCTTAGAGAAGGAAAATCCTTTGAGATCTATTACGAAACTATACTTTGTTTCATTGGTAAAACAATTAATAACTCATTTTGTGTTGTTTTAATAGTAAAATTATATCGAGTATAAGAACTTAAGTCATTTCACCCACTGAAACAGTTTTTTTCATCAAACCACATAATATATATTTTCTCTGAATAAAGCTATTTTCTCATGAAACATTTGACTTTGAAGTTGATAGATGACACCGCATAGTCTTAGGATAGTTTGTTGAATGAGGGTTCCTAATTATTCTGTCATAAATAAAGGCAGGATTGTAAATGGTCATCGTCAGACAGTTTCAATATTTAGATTTTATAATATTGACTTAAGACAAATCTGTAAATCCTCTCATTAATTTTTTTTTCGCTCAATCATGTTTAATCGATCGACCAGGTGATCGATCAAACTAGCGGCCGCGGTCAAATGGTAGATCGCGATCGACTGTTTGGCCACCTCTGCTATAGAGGATCGTAAAGCCACGAAATACATATTCTAATAATTCGAACTTAAAACCAAAATAATCGACACAGGAGATATAAAAATGTTTAATTAAAATTTTTATTTTATAACATAATACTCGTTTGCCAAATTCATCCTTTCAAAGCAGGTTATTAATGTCACATAGTCTTCTTTTTTTTAATAAATATTCTACCCTTACGACAAATTCGAGTTTAACTGATTTAATAGGTTATGGATGAATCAGATAAAGTTAAAATAAAACTTAACCTCATTTCGTTGAAGGAAAATTAGAAAACCATTTATAAAAATCCATTCTTAGTGCACCCGGCATGGGTTCAGACTCCAGACTCTCAATCACCAGGAAACCAGACTAAACAAGATCAGAGTGGTCGTTAGCTCTCAATTTTTGTTTTGGGAATGGGGGTGGGGGTTAAGGGGGTGTGGGGGCTGGACCAACCCTATCTTACTTTAGATTTAAAAAAAAATCATGTTATGAATTGATCCAAACATGAATTCTTAGTTTCTGAAATAAGACAACTGTTTATTTAGGATATCTTATTAGGAGTTTTCCTTTTCAGAAGATTACTGGGGGTCTCCCTTGTCCTAACGTCCCCCCTATTTTCTCAAAATCACCTGCTTCATCCCAAACCTTTTTATTAAGACTATATTTGAGCTTAATCCACTATTCTACGAATGTGAATCTCGAATCCAAATATCTACTTTACTTGCGAATTCCGAATCTCTAACTAAAAAACAAATGATAAAATTAAATCTTCTTTGTCATTATTTTATTCCTTTCTCCTTATTTAAGCTTTAGTCTTCTATGATGATATGTTTAGGTGTTATATTTTACAACATCTTTAGGTCTTATTTATGACATTTGTTTAGAATACATATTGCCAGAAGGTTTGTGAAAATTTGAATTATTATTACGTATTAAACTTTTTGTGGGATGTTTCTTATATAATACTAATTAAAATGTTCACAATTTTCCGGCAATATTTATGTTATTTATGCTGTAACATATAACACCGATATATGTCTTCAAATAAGGAGAACGGGATAAAAGAATAACAAAGAAGATTTAATTTTATTATTTATTACTCCTTACCAAATAAATATGAACATTATTTAAAAAAATCAAATGCAAATCTTGAATAAAATTATGAACAAGAGAAGAAATATAAACATAATTGAATAACAGATTGATTTTTTTTACTAAATCTTTACATATTTGATTTCTATGAGTTAATTATAATTTATAATATTCATAAATTCAGTTAAGTGTTTAGTGGTCATTAGTCTGGGTGCGAAGTTTTTTTTTTTATTTTCTCGTTGGAGCTGAACCATTGATAAATAGTGTTAGAGCTCTAAATTAAAATTCCAATCAGAATTTAATTTAAAGATAAAAACTATTTTTGGGCTCAAATTCTATATTTACTTGAATCCTCAAATCCTGAATATCCTTTGGTATTTGAAAACCCGATGATTTTAAGAATCAAGAATTCGTGGACTTGAAGATTTGAGAACTCAAGGATTTAAGGACGCAAGAGTTCCAAGATTAAAGGTTCCTATCCTTAGTTTAAGACTTTAGATAACTTTATGTTCAACGTATTAACTACTTTAAAAAAAACTAATAATCTTTATCTTCTGTTCTTGTTTAGTGTCCAAGTTGGAGAGACGCTGCAATGCTCGAGGGGGTCTGTGCAGGCTGAAGGCCGACTGTCGAAGCAGGGCATTGTGGGAGACAGTCGCTGAAGATTGCCAAAAGGACGAGACTTGCTGCGTGTTGGTCTCATAAATACACACACATATATGTATATATACTATATACTACACTCAGTATTATACCCAGCCGTGCTGTCCTCTCTCTCTCTCTCTCTCTTTTACTCTCTCGTACTCCTAAGTTCACCTAAATGATCCATTAAGTTTCATTCTAGTAGGTTTAACTAGAGATTCATTTTATTATTCTGAGTGTAAACTTAAACTTAAGTTTTACTTTAGCGTGTAGAATAATTAACAGTACGATATTTATAATCCATACATTTATTAGACTTTTGTTGATTATTATTTTTTTATAGGCTAAAATAATGTACTATTATTAATTTATATAAAGTTGTATTTCCGTCATTGATGTATTTTTATTTTTTACCAGTATACTCTTATATCCAATTCAACTTATGATTAGATTATTATTTATCTCAGAATGCATACATTCGTTTGAAAAAAGTTTGTAATTGCTGTTTTAATAAAATTATATTTAATATATTATTTATTGTTTGAGCTTATGGCTGTAACGATTTCACACCTACCCATTTTTTTTATAAATATATATATTTAACTTACGAGCACGAATGTGTTTGTTTCATTTAAGTTAAGTATTGTTAAGTTTAGTATTGTATAAGAATAACCTGAGAAAATAAATGGTACGGAACTCCGCACGAAGTTTCTCGCTCTATTGTTTAGAAATGGAAATATTTACTCAAAATTCGTAACATAATATACACTAGCAAACCCGAGAACAAATTGCGTTAGACATACGTAAAACATTTTTTATTCGTGGTTTTAAGTTTCATAATTTTATTTTTAAAGAATTAACGTCTTCATTTGTATATGTGGACAAATAAAAAATATCGATATTGGGTCCCCGAGGGCCAACATTTAATATAAAAATTTTGACCTCTGGTTAAAATTTTCGTCATTTTGCTAGGGGATGCACATCTTGTGGCTATCGCATTGATATTAAATTCCTCTTTTATAAATTTTGACCCATAAAATAGGTAGTTATTGACTATTGAGTCTAAAATGAGATAGATAGATTCGTTATAGCCGATTTTGAGAAAATTGAATTTTTCTATTTTCATCCTCTAGTAAACTGCTATTAATTTTAGGGTTATATAGACACACAGATGGCTTTGCAAAAACAACTTTTTAGGGTTCGGGGATCATGAAACGTCGACATCCATAAACATCTCGAGTTAATTTTTTTTTTACGATCA
>CABFWB010000109.1:0-16063 GCA_902151455.1 Timema bartmani | reverse complement strand
TTTACGATCACAATACTTGCTCTACCTGTAGGGTAACGGGAAAGTAAAAATATTAATATTGAGTTCCCAAGGTTCAACACTTCATGTTAAAATGTCGAATTCCGGTTTAAAATTTTTGACAACTTATTAGGGGGTTGCACACATTATGGTTATTGCATTGCTATTAAATTCCTTATCTATAAATTTTGACCAATAAAATAAGTGAATATTGACTAGTCAATCTAAAATGATAGAGATAGATCGTTGTTGTAAAAACATTTCTCCTAAGAGGTTGAAAGAAAGAGAACATACACTTTTTGAGAGACTTACTCATTTCTTACTCTATGGCATTAGAGAATTATTGCGTTAAAACTTAAGTAGTATATATTTACAACTAAATATCACAAAATTGTATTTATATATTTGCCATTATTTCAGAAATTGTTGGTTTTATAAAAATCTATTTCATATAAATGCTTTTTATTTTTATTAGTACTACAATTTTGCAATGATACGTTATTTAGTATCTCAAATAGTTGTGGAGATACTGAAATTTCATCTTCTGTAAAGTACCTTGAAAGTCATTTTCATGGGAAAATTAAAATATCCAGTTTATTTAGTGTCTTAATTAACTCCTGGATACGAATTTTAATCAAAATCGTTAGAGCCGATTTTGAGAA
Organism: Timema bartmani; assembly: GCA_902151455.1. Classification (NCBI taxonomy): domain Eukaryota; kingdom Metazoa; phylum Arthropoda; class Insecta; order Phasmatodea; family Timematidae; genus Timema; species Timema bartmani. The sequence continues at coordinate 15,404 of CABFWB010000109.1, read as the reverse complement.
AATCGATTTTTTTCTCTTTTCGCATTTTTTAAACTACTCTTAATTTTGGGGTTAAAAAGACACACAGACAGACGGCATTACAAAGACCACTTTTTAGGTTGCGGGGGTTCATGAGACGTTGACATCCATGAACACTTTGTGCTAGATTTTTTTTTACTGTCGCACCTTTAGTGTTCGAAAAGTTAAAAAAATATATATATTTACGTATAGCTTGAAAGCTATTGGTTTTATAAAAATATGTTTTAAATAAAAATATTTGTATAATTAATAGATCTACATATTTGCAATAAGTAATTTCGTTTCTCAAATAGTTTCGGAGATAAGGATTTAAAAAATGAGAACTTACGCATCATACCGGAGCCCTTAAAGTCATTTTGCCGAGATATTGAGAGTAGCCATTTTGTTTAGAATATATATAAATGTTTTGAAATGAAATTTAAACAAAATCGTTGAGCAAATTTTGAGAAAATCGACTTTTTCTTTTTTTGCCCTTCAGTAAACTACCTTTAGTTTAAGGGTTGGATATGCAATTCCAAAAAACCCTCGGGGCAACCCTATCAAACCCCTAGATACCAGGTCTTAGCCCTATCGGTAAAGAGTTTAGGCTCTAGTCGGAGGTACAGATAGACAGACGGGAATTCAAAAACCACTTTTTCGGATTCGGGGGTGAGGGGGGTCATAAAACGTTGAAATTCATCGAGATCTCGAGTTCGATTTTTTTGACGATCACCATACTTTCTCTATCTGTAAGATAGCGAGAAAGTAAAAAGAAATAATTTACTAACCCATATTGGTTCCTTATGATTTATTAAGTGATTAAATAGATAACTAATTATTAAAAGTGGAACATAATAAAATTTAATCTGTTTGGGTGTCATGATTTACAATTATATTCATATTTATTAAATAAACAACTTAAATAGGTAGTTGTTGACCAGTTGAGGTTTAGTCATGCATACGATTATTTTTAGAACATTTCAAATTAAAAACAATTAATTGTTAAAAAAATCTCTTGTTTGAAGGAAAATATCAAGAATTTATTATTTAACAAAACAAAGTAATAAATTTATAACAAATAAGAATAAAAAATAAATTTAATGTGTACGTTTGTTTTTACTATGTGCCCAAAATTACTTATCTGGATTTGATCTTTTAGTAATATATTTGCTATAAATTTTCATCTTCACGAGCAGAGTGACTTATCTCACCATTTATTTTTTTTAGCCACATTGTATACCTAAACGTATAAATCTTATGCTTCCAACAGACATTGCCTAGTATTAACTTCTACATGATTGGTTTTTTTAAAAGTCAGACACCCCTCTCCGTTATTATTTTAAAAAAAATGTCCACTCTATCACTAAGGGGGAAGATTGGTTTGTCCCTCGTTTGGACGCGACTAATAATAGCTGTAGGGTTTTGGGCTATCGTCTTTCATCATGTAGCTCTTCATCCCAATGTTTATTGCTTTCATCTCAACTTCCTTTACATGCCCACTCTTTTTTCCTCTATTCAAGTGGGGTGTAACGCGAGTTAAAAGATTTATTTGTCAAATTATTATGAGAAAAATAATTTTTTGGGACAAATTTAAATAAAATATTGCTACAGTTCAGTTTTTAACACATAATGGTAAGTAAAGCAATTCTTGAAGATTTATTGTGAATATAGTGGCATTCAAAAATAAACTTTTAAAATAAAACAAAAAAGTGCTGATCAAATTCCACGATGCTCATGAAAGATATTCAGGAGGTGTTTAACTAACTAGGCCTTATGTGTAGAAAATTAAAACGAAACGTGTCTATTGAATCAGTATTTTATTTTAGCCAAAATAATCCTTCTTATAAAGACTCTAAAATTTAAATCACGTTCCCTTTTCTCCCACCTTAATGTAAGAATTTATTTTCGTTTGTAAATAAAATGGTCACTTTGGTGTTAACGAATCTTTAAACTAACCAAAAATATATATAACACATACGGTGGATTACTGACTCTAAGTTGTGTGAATAAATATAGTGTGATAAAATAAACTTGTCTTTAAAAAATCAATCCTTAAATTTCAAAATATACGTACGCTTTTTAAACCAAAATTATTTGAAGGGCCGACATCATGGTAACAAAATATTGTCATATACATTTAAAAGATGTGCTAGGTTTCGATACTTCGATTGGGCTTTGAAATAAATATCAACTTCGATTTCGCTTTAAAAAAATAATTCCTTGTTCGACAGTTACGAACCTTCGCCAATAATGGTCAATTATTGCCATTCTGAGCTGTTATATACATTAAAAAACAATATTCATATGGAAAAAAATCTTAAATTGTTGAATTTTGATTTGTGATGGTAACTTTATAAATAAAAATAACAATAGTAAAATATTACGAACAATTGTGCAATACAACTTTTTCAAGTAATTTAAAAGTGTATAAAGCTATATAAATTACCAATTTATGTATATTTAGCATAAAGCTAAGAAAATATTCTAACTTAGATTCGGCTTTGAGAATAGTTCTTATATTTGATTCAAGTTCGCCCCGAACTTAAAAAGTGCGACTTCTCACACCCCTACATTTTAGAGACTGGGGAAAGTTGGGGACAAAAAAATAGATCTTCAAGAATTATTAAAGCTACACGTCCAAGTAAATATCAATCGCAATGAAGATGCATTTTATTCATGAAGGCAGGCAACTGGCTATAAAATTGTTATACAGTTCAGCTGACTCTTAGAGTACAAAGCTTTATTTTTATTTTAGTGAAAATAATAGATCACGCCGCAATGGCTGGAGGGCCAGTGCTTGAGACAAATCATTTTGATGTGAAAATGTGTGTAGAGGGTTCACTTTCATGTATTCATATAAAAAAAAATACGAGAGAGATAGAGATACTCTTTTTTCGCTTGAGTTGTGTTGAACGACGGTTACGTACAGCGTAACGTCAAGTAACGTCATAATATATGACTACAGGCCCGCCAGTCGCCCGTCAACGTCAGTTAGAGGAAACTAAAGGGCAGGGATAAAAGTAGAGTGAAGTCGGGTCCTCCTAAAGTTGCGTGGGCTTCGGCCCCTTTTGGGGCCTTAACTTGCCTGCAGCCAGCAGCTGATTACGTCGAGCAAGGTGAGGGATGGTTGAATAAAGGGGTAAAGAAGAGAGGGAGGGAAAGTGGAGCAACGTGGACTCTACGCTTGCTTTGGTACGACAGAGAAGGAAAAAAAAATGAAAGAGTTTTCTCATAATACTATGTACATAAAAAGAAGATAAAAAAATAAATACTCTTAAAAAAAATGGAGATTGAGTTTTTTGACACAAAAGAGGGTTAAGAGAAATGGGGAAAATAGAAAATTGAAGAGCGGTGACCGAAATTAATTGTTCTTTTGTCGTGCTGCTGGCAAAACATGTGACAACATACAACTTATAAGTCAAATTTTTGTTAGATGTTGAGGACGTTGTTACAGTGCATTATGCTAACAGTATATTATTTTTTCATATAAATAAAGTAATTCATCGTTTCACAACTTTTTTTTTTGTTTAAAAATATAAGGATCCACTTTTATCTTTGTCCTGCATCGCTTAAGCGTCTACACGACCTCTTTTGTGAGCGCTATTTATCTGGCGGAATATCTGTCACACGAGACATTAAACAGAAACTAAAAGAGAAATTATATATCATTCACTGATATATAAAAAAAACTAAAGTTCTTTTATTAACTCTATATGATGGCCAAACAAAGCTTTCTGATGGAAATATGCATATTTTCTGTAATACAATTATTTGTCAATCACTTTGTATTGGACCTGTGAAACAAGAAAGCGAGTTTTGTGGAACTATTTATTAAATGCTAAATATGAACCAATAATACTTAAATAAGATATTATATTAAAAATTAAAAATGTATGTTAAACATAAAAAATAATACAAAATTGTTAACTAGGTTGTAATATTTGTCAAATTAATATTTTTATCATTATTTAGAGTTTATCGATCGTCTCTGTCGTCTAGTGGTCAGGTATCCTCGCTACAGATCCAGAGGTTCAGGGTTTGATCCCCGGCACTTACAGATTTTTCTCTGGCGCAGTGGGTCTGGAACGGGGTCAGCTCAGCCTCGTGAGGACAATTGAAGTGAGGTGGAGGTTCTTCTTCCTTTATTGGCGTCATGACCTCAGTCCAGTTCATCTCAGGGAGAGTAAAGTCTGTTCAGCGTAGGAATTGTTTTCTGAAAGGCCTTTTTCCCTAATATAGGAGGATTTTGGTAGGAAAAAAGACCTCTCAGAGAGTAATTCCTACCGTGAATGGAGTATATCTGCTATCTTTAATAGTCTCCGCATGGACAGTTGTTCAAATGACTTCACAGCCACAAAGATACTTTGGCCAAATCCAGCTCAGGGACAGTGACTTTGCGCTAGCTGTCTGGTAGTAAAAATATTGGCATTAACGGTGATTCAAATTACGTTAGCACGTAGGGACAATAGATAGCCATTAAATGTTTAGTTATCATTAGATGTTCTGTCCTACGACAGGTCCATCTATTCCTCTTGTTAGTGAACTTAGACCAACAATGAACTCTGTCCTCTTCCTCCTCCTTCAGCTCCCAGAATCGTCTTCTTCCCTTCAAGTCATCCAATACATTAGCATTATGGGAGTTGTAGGTCTAATATTTATTAAAGTCTAATATTTTTACCTATATTATGCACCGTTATTAGATAGTTTTGAATAGTTTTGAGGCAAATGAATTAAAATACATTTATTTACTAATTTCAGAGCTATTGCATAGTAAAGCCGAATATTTATCTAATCTCACCAATAAAAGTGAGTACAGGCCACCAGCGATATAAATTATCTAGTCTAAGAGATAAGGATGAATGTAAAGGAAACGCACAGCAATTATCGAAGAGATAAGGTGGAAAACCCCTAAGCGAAGACTCATATCCCTCTTATTTGGTTACTTGTTAAAGAATTAACCCTTATCTTAACTGAGTCTTAATTAGACATATTACCAATGCAGACAGCCCTGCTTGTTTTTCTAAATTTAAAAGATGGTTGCATTTATAGGTACATTTATTAATCACTAGGGGTGAATTGAGGTAAGTTATTCGGCCTACATGTTTATTATACTTGTAGTTTCAAAATAATTCGTATTCATGTAATAATAAATAAGTATAAACTTTTAATCATTCCCTTAAAAAATCCATACTGTATGTAACATTTTAGAAAAAATTCTTAAATAATTATTTTATGCAAGCAGCTTTACAATACAAAAATTATAAGACTTGAAACTGATTTACTAGTAATTTTTTATTTATTAAAATGGATCAAAAAAGTGTAAAGTGGATTTACAGATTGTAAAAAAAAATTAAAAACGATTAAAGTGTAGTAATAATAATAGCACCGCGTCTTACTACCCGTTCGGATTATACGCTTAAGTACTAATTACTCTAATGGATTAGGAATTGGGAAGGTTGAATTTAGAGGAAGTGAACCTACATTTGTGTGGAGGGAGAGTGGAAAACCATTCAGGAAAAACCACCCCCAGTTCACCCGACCGAGATTCGAACCTCGATCTCCCCGTCCTCAGCAGTCTGGCTCAACACGACTAGCGCGTTAGCCAACTACGCCATCGAGGCGGGTTAAAGTCTAGTAAAAAGACTGACTAATATTGAGATATTTTAAGAATTAAAATGTTTAACGATACATATAAACCATTTTAAAAAAGCAGTATATTAATGATGAAAAGGAATAAGTAAATTTTAAATCAAACAAAAGATTAAAATATTACAAATTTATCTATCCATTTTTATAACTAATACATTTTTTAAATTGTCAATCTTTTTGCTATACCTTAATCTTTTTAAAAAAAAATTAATATAAATAATTGTGAATGCACTTTAGACTCTATTGATCCGCTTTATTACATTAAAAATTACTAGTACATCAGTTTCAAGACTTATCATTTTTGTTCTACAATATTGTATGTGTTTACAGATATTTTAACGTTTACGTTACAAATACGCAGATTATTTTTTAGTGTATGGTATTACTGACCGGGAGGGACATGACAAGCAGTTTGGTCGCCTGTATGTGGACTATTTGTCGCTCTGGTGGAACAGAGCGTTTCCCAGGATACATCTATGAAGGTTGTTTACACGTACTATCCTTACTATAAATGTCAAGGTTTTGATTTTGTAAATACTAACGATGTTTTATTTAACTTTCCTTTTATATTTCGCACGGATTCCACGACGTCTGAACACCTACCAGTTTCCGTGCGGACGAATCCACCCCATCTGAACTTAGGGCCAGTTTCGTAGTCAGATTTAGGGCTAGTTTCATAGTCAGATTTAGTACACCTCAAGTGCGGCGCTATACTATATACAAGACGTCATCTACTTGAAATTGAATGGAATGGGCCAGCTTCATATGCGAAACTGGCCCATTCCATTTTGGTCTAGGTAGGTGTCGTCCTGTATTTAGTATCGACTAGCACTTTAGGCATGCTAAGTTTGACTATGAAACTAGCCCTAAGTCTTGAAACCTAACTCTAGCTTAATTTACCAACCCTTGGTAAACATTGGGATGATTCCCCTTAAGATAAAAATATCCAAGGTACCAACTGGGAATCGAACTTGGGACCCCTAGGTACGTAGTGTCCACTACACCCCGTGGCGGATAATACTCAGATTGTACAGGTTGTCCTCCGCCCGCAGCAGTGCCCCATACCTCACTATTGAACGAACGGCTGACTCACATCCTGTTAACCCCGCTCTGGGTAATTTGACACGTTGGCATTCAGTCATAAAAATGGACGTGGCGAGAAGTGGATGTGTCAGTTTCTTCATTTTAGTATGTACACCATCGAACAACGGACGTTTTTAGTTGAAAATGTGTTTCATAAAGGTGGCAAATACACGGGAGTTTTTAAGGCTAGATTTTGTGAACGTTTCCCTGAAACAAGGCTCCCTCACAGGGATACCGAAAATTTCGTAAGACGGGCTCTGTGCAATATTCTGAGAGGACTGTATCTTGGAAGACCGCCTGTTTTGAAAGGAGAAAAATTGATGGACATTTTGGATGACATGTTGAGAAGTCTTACGAAATCGTTACGTAAGTTGTCACACGTTGTTTGGTTTTTTTTTCATCCCAGAAGGCCGCGAGGAAGAACATAACATACACCCGTTCAAAGTTATGGTTGTACACGAGTTGAGAAAGGTGGACAGTGGGAAAAGGCTTCTCTATTGCTAATAGTTTCAAAATTGGAATTCTGGATAAGACATTTTACACAGACGAAGCGTGGTTTCATCATGGTCTTCTAAAAATCCTCGCGTGATACACAAATCACCCCTGCACCCAGAAAAGATCGGAATCCGGGTGGAAATATTTCTATCATGGATTATTGGGTCCATTTCTTTCGTCAAGAACGTTAACTCAGAATTTTATCGGTCTCAGATGCTGTGCCCGTTTATTTTAACACAGCTGAATGAGGATGAACTCTGTACGGCATTCTTACAATAGGATAGTGCCACAGCTAATACAGCTATCAAATCCGTGCGACTTTGGGGGACATTTTTTGGAGCGAGAATAATTAATTTTGAGATAACTTTGACCTCCACGCCACCAAACTTCTCTTTTTTTCTGTGCAGCAAAGTCAATCGTTAATACGAATAATCCAAAGACTACTAATGAACTGAAGGTCTAAATAACCAAATACGTGACATTAATTACAGGAGAAACTTTGATTAAGGTATTTGACGGCAAGTGTAGGTGCGTCAATCTCTGCCGTTAGATGGGCGGTCATCATTTCCAGCATCTTCTGTAAAATTGGTAAGTAGAACTTCTCATTAAAATGTTAATACAATAATTGGATACACATACATATATATGTATATTGTATATATAGATATATACATGTATATATAGTAGATATGTGTATATATAGTAGATATGTGTATATATATGTATACATATTAAAATCAAAAACTTACATTCTCTTTTCCATAATAGTTCAAATAAAATACGTTGTGTTTTCCTAGACATTATATTTATTCTCAGTTCATAACTTCTTGTCTTCAACAACACAAAGGATGAATTTAAGTACAAGCCAAGACGATTTCTAACCGTTGACTTCACAAAGCTCACTGTGACATGATATTGAATGACATGGTTGTCTAAATATTATTTACTTCAAAAGATTATACCACGTTTGAAAAAGTTGTAGTCTATGTTTAGTTGTTTTTTCATGTCAGCGCGCCTCCCAAACCGTATTCGCGTGCCGTCCAATGGCACGCGTGCCATAGATATGCCATCCCTGCTCTAGACTAATGCCAGCAAGGCTCTTCTTGTAAGCTATAATCCTCATACCTACCCCTTTATACAGAAAAATTAATAGTCTTGGTGACGAACGTACGAATAAAAATAATCCCAAAGAATAATATGTCTTCTCCTCTTTATATAGTAATATTTATTAATTGGAAAACAAAAACTTAACTCAAAATGTTTTAAAATCAATCAAGATTTGGATCATTTTCTTACAAGTAATGGTAGGGGAAATAACTTTTGGTTTTGCACTGCTTATTAATATCAGTTTAGAGTTATACGATTACATTAATAAATTTTAAAGGTCATCCTCATCCATGAACCACGTAACGTTGTTGAGGAGTAGGAGGAAGGAGCACTAATTTATTTTTAGCACCACGTCTTACTACCCATTTGGGTTATACGTCTATGTATTAATTACTTTAATATGGCTAGGCTTAAGGAAGGCTTAGTTTAGAGGAAGTGTACCCATATTTGCGTGAAGGGAAGGTGGAAACACAGTTAGTAAAAACCACCTCCATACATCCTCCTGGGATTCGAACCCAAATATCCCTCTCATCGGAAGTCTTAGTCTATTAAGAGAATGATGCTTTAGACCCTGTGGCCACCGAAGTGGCTATGGTAGCACAAATGTATACATGGTGCTACATGGGGGGAAGGTGGTTCTCGAAAATAATATTACTATAACATTCTTTGAAACCATTTATATTTAGGATTAAACATGAATTTTGAGTAGTATTAAATCTGAGTCCCTTTTTTTGTGACACAAAAACTTCCTCGTGAAATAATGACATTCACTCTTGATGTGAAAAGCCACGTAACACATGTTGGAGGGGGAGAGGGGTCAGGCTAAGCTAAATGTCTACTGGGAGCTCAATGGGGTAATAAAGAGCTAATAAAAAAGCGTAAAGTGGCTTATGGATGTCTCGAAATGGAATAGGGATGAGTTGTGTAAAATTTTAGAGGAGATGTACACGTATTTGCATGGAGGCAGAGTGGGAAATAGTTTAGTAAAAATAAAAAAATTCTAAGCTCACTCAGCCGTGGTTTGAGCCTCAATCTCCCAATCCCCGGAAATCCAGATCAACACGAGAAGGTTGCAATAGACCAGGCGATTATCGAGGTGGAGGAAATAACCGTATTTACCATACTACGTTACATTATCAATTTTACTTACCAACGTCTCTTTCCTTGTTTAATCTAGATAATTTTGAATAAAATCAACAAAAATAAATAAGTATTTATTCATCTATACATACACATATATAGTGTTGAAAGTTAACGATTAGCTACAATCATATAGAATAAGAAACTATTTTTTTATTTTCACCTTAATTGAAGTAGAATGAGAAACATATTATTTATTTGTAATTACTTGAGTTTTTACTAAATTCATTTGTATATACGTGGGAAACATAACTATGGGGTTGATCATCAACCCCTCCCCCACCCCCACCCCTGCTTTACCCCCTCTATACATTGAAAATAATTTAAAAAATACTGAAACTAATCCCTTAAGATCATTCAATAATAAGAATTACTAAAATGTTTTGAGTTTATAACATTTTGGCAGGGAATTTAACATAGATGGGGTGCGGGGTGGAGGGGAGGTTTATCTTGGAAAATATAGCAAATATTGTATCAATGTCGCTGCTCATTCTAGCAACACAGACCAGGTAAGGATGCCGTCGTTCACTTTACCTTTGTGTGTTATTAGTAGAACTTATTTGATCATTTTGCTTCGGCCGGGTATATTATGTTCTGCAAGTTGGTATTGTCTTTATAGTCGGTAAGGTCAAATTTATATTTGTAATGAGCAAACTAGGACACATTATTAAAATTAACGAGTAGAATAAGGTTAAAAAAAATCTAAATAATGATAATATATTATTAAAAATTATGTGCTGATACCAATTTTAAACTGCTTGTATCTTAAAAATTCCTTTCCTGTAGAATATCATTAATATTTCATTGTATGTTAAGCTATACTAAATTTCATCCCCATACGTACATGAAAATCTTAACATAGAAAGTTTGATCCCATAAACCTCGTGAATTGTGATGAGTTAACATAAGTGAATCATGGTTTATAACTTTTTTTTAAATGGTGCAATCAAAATTGTATTGTCGAATGAAGTTAATGTTGTAAAGAATGTAAAAAAACCTTAACAACTCCCTTGCCTTATCTACTACATGACCTAGACAATAACTCTTACAACTTAGCTCTAATATGCAGACAAATACTCGTATGTGTTTTAAAACTAGAATTTTCCAATAATTAGATTACCAAGCTTAGTATCATAACCAAGTTTGTATATTAAAATACGTACTTATTCTACTAATACTTAATCATTTTTTACCTATGTACATATTTTTAGTCAAAATTGCTCTTTTTTTCTTTAAAAGTCCTCTCTTTACTATTATAATTAATTAACTTTTTTTAATAAACTATCTATATTATTATTTTTATTAGAATTATAAAATGTATGCTTGAAGGAGTCTTATGAAAACTCATCGTCCCCATACCCCCTCTCCCGGACAACAGGCACTGGATCCGCCCTCGCTTTTAATATGAATTGAAACTTCAGAGTACGTTCCTATGGTATATGTGAAAATGTTTTCTGAAACGACGTTTTCCATCGTATTACCTTATTTCTCTACGGTTATAGTATACGTACCCAACTCTTTTCATTACCCACATAGCCTCTAACGCTAACTTAGCTTGCTCATCATCAAAATGAAATATTATCTCTCAAACAGTCTTTCTTTGTTGTTGTTTTTTATTCTAATTTTCAGGCAGAAAATACACAAGCTAATTGTTTGTTTATCCCTTCATAGTTTTTTTTGAACTTACTATAATCATATTACACGAGATAGAAACCTTTTGTTCCCAAGAGGATGTCCTTAGGCATTGTATTTTTCCGCCCAACGATACACAGAATTGTAGACCTTATTACATTTGCGTACTAAGGCTGAATTTAGCTTGAAGCTAGTGTTTCCCATTCTACATGTGCACAACAGACCTAGAAGAGAATGAAGTATATAGAATATCCTCCAGACAAAAATGTTTCAAGTATTTTTTTTTTATTCTTCCCTTGAAAAATGTAGCCTATCTACATTTATTTTGAAGCTATATTGCTAAAAAATAATTACTTTAAAAAGTCATTAGTCACTATCGGGTGGGTTTTTTTTGTGAAATATTATTTGCCCTACTGATACGATTCTATTTAGCCAGGGTCTAATTTTTTTTTCTTGCGACCTTTTAGAGAGATATTTTTAACAATCTGAAATAACTAAGCTCTTTAGAAATAAGTAAAAATGTTAGTTATATCCTGGCTTGGATTGTTACTAAATAATTATACTATTTTACACATGTACATCTAATGTATTGTATTTGTAAGGCCAATCATACATTTTTAAATAAGTATTTTAAAATAAAGCAGATTTATCTTATCATCAGTTTAACAGATCAATAAGTCAGGTATTTCTAAACTAGACACTATCACTACCACTAAATTGATAAATTAATCAACATACTATGATATTAAAATATTGTAATTTAAGTTATTACCTTGCATATCGTGTGGATAACCAACAACTTTTGTATTATTGTTCGCATACGTAATAATTTAAAGCTGTAGTGTGAGCTATTTGTAAAACTATTCTCTACAATGTAATTTCCTTGAAAAATATTTAGTTAAATACACAATTAGCTTCTAGCTAGAACCCAAGATATGTGTGTTTACCATAGTTGGAGTATGTTAAAGCACGACTAATTAAACCCTGATTTTATAGGAAACTCTTTTCTGATCACCAATATTGGTTGAAAATCACTAAAATTTAGCATTCTAGACATTTTCACTTTTGTTCATTATTTCAAAGGTGTTCGACCTCACTGGTCTTGAGGTAAAGTGCTGGCCTCAGGACCAAATGCTCGTGGACTCAAACCCAGCTGGGGTCGGTGCATTTTTCTTGCTTGATAAAAGTCCGTAGCACAACTTCCTTTGGAGGAGAAGTAAAGCCGTTGGTACCATGTCATTGTATTTAAAAAAATCTGGAAGGTATTTGAAAATACCTTTCTAGCAAAATTGGTAGGCATTTTCACTCTCGCTCATAAAATTCTTGTGTGCTGATATAATAAATACCAACAAATCAATGTTTGAGTGTTTTGGTGCAAAAAATAAATAAAGATCTTGGAAAGGGTGTGGTGTGAAGGGAAAAAATATACATTTTGCTAAAATTAAACACTGAATGCTGAAAGTAGATGAAAAACTTTTCTAAGTAGATGGGGGTCTTCCCTAAATGGTTTTCCATTCTCCCTCCATGGTACACTTCTTCTAAACTCAACCTTCCTCATCCTTAGCTCACTAATTAGTACACATGCGTAAAACCCGAAACTGTAGTAAGACGCGGTGTTAAGAAAAATGTCAAATGAGCTCTGACTCTATTGAACTTCTCCCATTAAAAAGTTTTGAGTATATTTTAGCATTATAATTTGAAGAAATCGCTGCAACGTCCACTATAGTGTGTTGTGTATTTTTGTTGCGTAGGTCTATTGGTTTCGTAACGTCATTTTGATAAACGGTGTGTTTTATGCACCACATCCTACAACCCATCCAAGATATTTGCATATTTTATTGATGGTGTAGGAATAAGTAATATAAGATTTAGAGGAAATGTATAGGCATGCGCGTAAAGGGAAAGTGGAAAAGCCTTTGTAAAAAAATCCCCTCATTAGTAGCAGCCGTGATTCAAACCCTGATCTCCACGTGACCTGAAAACTATACAAGACGAGACTGACGACTTTGCCACGTGTCCTCTGGTTCGGGTAGTGAAAAGTAGCTTCATATATTATTATTATCACGTCTTACTACCCGTTCGGGTTATACGCACTTACGCTAATGTATAATGGTAGGGTGATTGTGAGATGAAATGGAGGACCTACAGTTTAACGTGGAATCCGAACCATGGTGGAGGCCTGGCATTCCCCACATTCACAAGTTGTGATTAATACACGTCTTGTCAGAGGTGAAGGAAGGGTTTGGCAATCAGATGAATCTGTGCTGGGGCCGAGGATTGAGCCCTGGACCTCCAGCACAGAAGTCTGACACCTTACTCCTAGACCACCAGGTCACCTAGCTTCGTATAAGATTACAACATAAGAGTTTACTTGAGCGCATAATATTTGTTTACAAAAGTCACAATATAATACGTGAAGAGCATAAAGCCATTTTAGGTTGAATGAATTAAAATAAATATATTTTTAAAAGAGGCTAGTCTATTAAAGTGGGGCTGTAAGGGACGCGAGAAAAGGTAAGTGTTTTTGGAGATTTTATATTAAAACTTTTTTTGGTCAGAATAAATCAAAAATTGCTTCAGTATAAATATAGAAATTAATTTTCTTGAATATCTGTCAAAGGAGTCCTGGGATTTAATAACAACTTTTTATCTTCATGTAATGCCGCTATGCTCATAACAGGTATTCAACAAGTGTTGATATCACCATGTGAATAAAATTAAGATTAATGTTTTTACTGAAGAAATATTTTATTTATTTTGTCAAAAAAAAATTTTGCTATAAAAGCTATTAAAATACTAACCTTTCCTCGCGTTCCTTACATCCCAACCTTAGAGTAAGCGGTTACGTCTTTTGATATATAGACTTAGTATCAATATCTATAAAATTACACTAATAATATAGTAGAATGTTGTCAACTTTGGTGCACAATTCATGCTTATATTTAAAAAAAATTATATATATATATATATGCTCCAAATGTTCATTCCTAGGAAATTCAAGTTATATCTATCCTCCTATCTTGGTTACGATTACAGCAAGTTAATTCCTTCTGGCAGTCTAGTCATCACTTTCTATACATCTTTCAAAACAACCTTTTCCGCTTTAAATGTTTTTTTAACAACTTTATTCTCTCTTCATGCTTCTAAGAAAACTTATTCTCTCTATAGACTTTTTTTTTATAAAGACTTATTCTCTCCATATGCTTCAAATGACCTTATTCGATATCCATGCTTCTTAAAAACCTGATTTTCGTTAAATGCTTCACAAATACCTTATTTTTTCACTGTCTCTTAGACACTTATACTCAATCTTAATTACCTCCAAAGACTTCCTTAGCCTCAAACTGCGTATATCCTGACTTTTGGTTCAAGTTCTGTTACTTTCCTTAGCTACGCTTTGTATTATCATTGGAGTGGAGCCTTGTTTATTATGCAACAATTTGGACACACGATGTTTGATAACATGTTGGGAGCCAACATGTGTGGTAAAATAAACCGCGTTCATCTATGTCAACATCCTGGGTCCTCTACTCTTGCAGTATAAAACCAAAACATAAAAAATTGTGGGAGGGGGAGGACGGTTCAAAAATCTTAACTATTGCAGTAAGTGTGTATCCTCATTTATTAGAATTCTTGTGGTCAGCCATTCTAAAGAACAGAATATTTTTGATGCAGCTTAATTAGTTTAATTTTGTTCGCTTTGTTCCACTCCATGATCACAAAACTATGTATACCAAAAAGGTTTTTTTAGCACCGCGTCTTACTACCCTTTCGGTCTTACTACCCTTATGTACTCATTTTGCTAATGGTTTGAAAAATTTGGAAGGTTATATTTTAGAGGAAGTGTATCCGCATTTGTATATAGGGAAATTTTTAAACCATATTTGGAAAAATTACCCTCAAAACACCCTAACGAGATTCTAATCTTGATCACCCCGTCATCGGCAGTCTATTCCATTGCGAGAGTAGCGCCTTAGACCATACGGCCAGAGAAGCGGGTACCAAAAAGTTACTCTAATCTGAAAACAAAACACGTACGTCGCTAAGGGTAGAGACACTGACTCGATTCGATAACGCATGCGCAGAACCTCTCGATTCTACCAACATGTTGTGTTGACTGTTTTAGAGATGGGCATAACGGCTCACTCTTGGGAACGGGTTAAATTGATTCAGTTCAGTGAAATGAGCCGTTCATTTTTATCGTTCAGTCGTTCGCGAACGAATACTTGTTTGGCAGCTCATCGTTCGCGACCGACCTGATACCGGCTAGTGGATCATCGTTCGTGAACGACCTGATACCG